>CP141143.1:11704135-11886091 GCA_035235625.1 Saururus chinensis | reverse complement strand
AGGTGTGTTGAACGATTGAGTGCAACCTTTTCCTTGATCTAAGGGGTCAATGTTGAAATGGGAAGCATGTAGAATTTTATTGTTACCCACGGTACTTGTTTATGAATCCTATAACGTGATGCATCTGTTTTGGAAGCCTTACGTTCTTTTTCACTTAGTATTAGGTCCTTGTGGAAACCAGTGTTCGTTGTTTGTCAATTACGATTTGAAAGAGAACAAGTCATCCGGTAGTCAATCACCATCGCGATGAGATGGCTTGTCATCTGATAGCATGAAGCTGATTTTGCTTCCTCGTCTTTCATACTGGTACTGTTTTGGCGAGTTCGTGGTTTGTTAGGGAAGGTAGGGAAAGAAATTTCATAGTATCTAAAAGGTGTTTAAGCTGCTAATCTAATATATGGTGCCGGGTTTCTGGTATTAAAAGCGCTTACGGCGGAGTGACAAAACATGTTCGGTTAAAACTTGCGTAAAAAAAAGCTCGGTAAGAAACTCTCGTTGTCGCTGCATTAGTGATGGTTCTCCCAGCTTCCTGAAGGGGCAGTCGCTCTTGAGTGACTCCAGCTTTCATTTGCTGGACTGACGCCCATAAAGGCAGACATGAAGTAGGTTTTGTGTGTTTGCACACTAAAGTTTGTGACACTGACGGGACACCGTAAGAGCCAACAGCTCGGGCGAATGGCTTCAAGTCGTAAGAATTGGCATTACCAGCCACTCTCACTAAACATAAATAAGGAATATGTGTGGCTGCGCATCAGCGTGGGGCACCCCGGTGGCGTATCTTGTGTGTACTGGACTGAGCTCGGGACCACTTAGCTTTTTTTGATGTGCTTGTCAACCTTCTGCATTGGGGCCGCAGCGGCAGCAGTATGAGAAACGCTCATTTTCTTTCAAATCTTGGCCTAAGTGTGTGCATTATTGTATGTGGGTTGCCCATGTCATATTGGCGTAACCAATCGCAATCCTCTTTTCCTGCATCATCACATGAAAAAACAATAGAAAAAAGTGATTTGTCTTTAGTGCACGTGAACGCAACGGACGAAAACATCGTAGTATCCCTTTCTACCAAAATAAGAAAAAAAGGTAAGATCCATCCTATGCATCTTGTGGCCTATTCATTAAGTGCATCATGAACCGTGAAATCCAAAATTAATGGCCCATAATGTGTCCGATAGATGCCCCGCTAGATGCACTAAAGACTTAACAAAAAATAAATTATCTTATTATTTTTTTATGACATATATTATCTTATTGTTACATCGATTATGTGAATCTTTTATCTCCTTATTCTCATTGGAAAATAATATTTGCCTTTACAAAAAGTGGTTGCGTTTTGAAGTGTCTGTCCACGGTTGACCGTCCTGTCTTATGGCTTTTGTAGTATTAATCACGGCACTCATACTTATTACATGGACCCTGTTTACACGAGTTCAAGTTGACAAGGAGCCGGGCATTATGAGCCGTTCAATCGAAATCCGACAACCGATAGAATAGAAAATTAATCCGCCACCAGGCTTTATGCTGCTGACGCACATAAATCCGGGCTCATCCAAACCGGAACTCTTATTACATTCCTCTTCCTCAGGGAAAGGAGCTCGTCATGGAGGACGACAAATTATTTTTGGCTTTCCATTTTTAGCCATCCATGGTTCAGTTTGAGAAGGCAACGGTCGCATTTCACCCACCAAATCGAGGGCAACAAAGTCATTACAACTCTTCTATTTATTTAAACAATAAAGTTTAACGTCTAATCATTTGCCTTCCTTCTCTCCGGCGGTGAACGCTTGAGAGTTGGGAGGAGTTGCGCTGACGGAGGTCTGGAAGGACATTCACACAATCTCCGGCTCCGACTTGAAGACACTCTTCGGCAGAAAACTAGTTCTAAGCTGCTCAAAATTCGTTTCTTTTCATTCTTTTCGAATGTGGCCGAATTGTAAGAGCCTGCGTTGAGCGTTCCGGCGCGTCTTTTCTCTCTCTCTCTAAATTGATTGTTTTCTCTCACTCCATGGTCTTCAGCTGTATTGTTGCACTGGGTTTTTTAATCTGTATAACTTTTGATTTTTACCTACTGGAATTTGTTTGAGTTGTTGCTTAATTTAGATTTGCCTACCTGAAAAGCGTCAGTTTTTTTTTTATGTAAATAGATTTAGCTTATAATTTGTGTTTCAATTCGTTTATAAGTTTCTGTGCTATTCGTTTTATGTGATATCTAAGAATATTCTTGGCCCAACGAACACAGACTGAAGTTGAATACAGTGTCTGCGCCTATAACAAGTGAATATCGGGTGGCGTAACAATTACCTTGTTGGTGTGACTGTCTGAGGTTGGTTCTCTCTCATGCTTCATATAACGTGATTGGAATGAGGACATAGTATATTACTACATTTTTTGTTCACCTCGGTGTGAAAATGGCTCCTTGGTGTTTCTATTCTTAATTTTCTTGTTTGTTGTTCATACTTGCAGCTTTCATTGGTGCAGAAGTCATTTGAGGACCATCTGTGAAGAGAATTCATTTGTTAAAAATGGTTTGGCAACATTAAAGTTTGTTCTGTAGGCAGAAGGCAAATTCCCTCTCTACGTGTATATCCTGGAGAGTTGATTGGATGTCATTTAAAACCATGAATAGGCACAATATTGCTACTGTTGGACAAACGAAATCTTACGACGGAGTATCACATACTTATTTTACTTCTCCAGCTTCAATTCACAATCATTTAAATCATGGATCTATATGGAAAAATTCATTGTGTGACATCGCACTACCAGACCAACCTCCGCATACAGATAAACTGCCAAGTCACCAAGGGTTCGAATGCCTCCCACAGATATCCAATTCAACTGTTAAACCAACCTGCTCTGATTCTTACGCGTTTCATTCTCAACGTCGGGATACAGTGTTTTCTAGATCTTCTACTTTCTGCACGAATTTATTTTTGTCATCTTCAACAAGCTCAGAGACTGAAAGGCATATTAGCAGTCTACCTTTCCTCCCACATCCTTCAAAGCAGGAACAAGCAATATCTTCTGTTCATGCTTTCAATTCTTTTTTATTTCCTAGTGGGGAGTCAAATCCTAGCAGAAGCGTGTCAGAGATTCCAATTGAGAACTTTCTTGATCTGCATGATGATGCTTCAGATAGTAGCTATCATGGTGAGAAATATGAGAGCAATAGTGCAGCATTCAGTGAGCAATTGGAGTTTCAGATTCTCTCAGAAAAGCTAGATATAGATATTACAGATAATGGACAAAATCCTGTGCTTGACGTGAGTACGACTTCTATGTACTTCTTCTACCAGTGAGTTCTAGCCTAAAAGAAATGTGTTGATGCATTGTGGAAATGCTCTATACAGGAAATTTATGAGACACCATCATATTCCTCTTTCTCTGGACTCGGATCTAGATGTACCACTGAGAGCGGTAAAGGTTTTGAACCTCCTCCCAATGTTCAGACTCCTTCAGGGGTGGCAGGTGAAGCTGCTCATAAGCCGCGTTTGAGGTGGACTCCTGAGCTCCATGAACGTTTTATTGAAGCTGTAAACAAACTTGAGGGGGCCGAGAGTAAGCTTATCAAGTCTAATTATGTCATTGTGCAAGGACAATTCATGCCTCATCCTCACAAGACTTGCTTCTGAATGCAGAGGCTACTCCCAAAGGTGTATTGAAGCTAATGAATGTTGATGGTCTAACCATTTATCATGTTAAAAGCCACTTGCAGGTAACTAGACAAATGTCCTCTGATGGATAATTTTGTTGATAAATGATTAAATTCAAAGCTTTTCGTAATTAAAATTACTGTAATTAAGCAGAGTTATGTGATATTGTGCAGAAATTTCGTCTTGCCAAGTATGTTCCGGAGACAAAAGAAGGTAAATAACATTCGTAAAACGAGCTCTACTTTTGTAGTTAGTAGTGCCTTTTTGGAGATACTCCATGATTTGATAAACTGCTGTTAAAATAGACACGCTTTTTTTGCATCGTAAGATTGCTTACAAATCGTGGAACCCATTCACCCAATTCTAAATGCAAATAAAATTACCATATTTGTTTTGATTAGTCTTGAGGAATGGACAAAAAGTCATCCATACATAAAAACGCAAGCTTAGGTTATGTGGATGCGTCCACCCATAGACAAGAGGGGGTTGAATTTTGATGGCTACGACCAGTGAGTTGTTGGGCCAAAACATAGTTGTTCCACCCAGAAAAATGGGCGATATGTACTTAATCAAGTAAGGTCAGATATGATACAAAATCTATACAATTCTAGCTTTTTATCGATCGTTTTTTCCTTTGTCCAGAGAAAAACAGCTCCTGCTCAGAGGTTGAGAAGTCAAATTCAAATGTCACTGCAAGTCATGCTGGCATCAGAAGGTTGGCGTTGCACAAATTTTGTATTTATTTGAATTGAACTCACAAAAGTGTTGATCTTAGTTCTTTTTTTTTACCTCTTCAAGGAGCACACAAGTAACTGAGGCCCTTCGCATACAAATGGAGATTCAGAAACAACTTCATGAACAGCTTGAGTTTAGCACTTAACTCTAATGTTTACAATTGTTTTATCCTCGTACAAATTTACTTCAAATTTCATAATAATGCCGTGTATGGTAATATATATAGGGTACTCTCTACAATTTTTTACTTCTTACTCTTTCACCTGTCGGCTGCCGGGCACACTCGCATTGGCGAGCAGCAATTTTAGTGGAATATATTTTATGTTATACTTCTTCCATTTGTATCTTCTTTTGATAACAATTTGCCTGGAATCCTTTTTTCAAGTGGGTTGTATAGTTACAATTTTTAGAGGTCTATCTTTTCTCAATTAAGGATATGAATTGAACAGTTGTTTTGCATTCTAATTTACCAATTGAAACTATGTTCATACTTGCTCTGCAGGTGCAGAGAGCACTTCAACTGCGAATAGAGGAACATGCTAGGTACATGCAGAACATACTAGAAGAGCAACAAAAAGCTAGCAACAGCCTCTTCTCTTACAGCACACAAATGTCGCCTAAGCCAGAAACCCCAAGGCAGCTTGACTCCACTCCTGGCGATACACCACAGCAACTGGATTCGAAAAATGACTCCACAATTGCTTTCCCATCAAAAGCTGAAGCCTCAGGAGACAGACCCCTTGCAGAGTCTGAAACAACGCCTGATCAGCAGGTGGCTCAAAAGCGGTCCCGGATTGAAGCCAAGACTGGCGTGGACTCTGATTAGGTTATGCCAGGGGAAGGCATTTCAAAGCGACTAAGAGCCCTTTGTAAATGTACGTTATACTCTCCCTTATTTGAACCTTGTATTCTGTCAGAAAGGATCACCAGACCGGGGCGAGCAATATCCTCATTGCCTGCCCACTTCTGGTGTTGGCATTTACATGAAAAAAGCTAGTAACGTTGCCTCATATTGATCTCTGAGAGAATTTTCCTTGATTAATTTGTGCAATGTTATTAACTATTTTACGCGTAGGAAATTGCGAATTTCAGTCTCTCTTTAAAATTGGTGACGAAACCGGTAAAAAGAAAGAAAGAAATGTTACAGACAAATTTAGGTATCAACTATCAAAAAGTTTAGTTTTTTAGGCCTCGTCAACATTTCACAGGGTATGGCGTTCATTATACTCCTGTAGATATTGGGTAAATTCGTTGGGTATATATCACTAATATAAATTATAACTTTTTGTACGAAACTTGAGAAAGACCAAACCGATTTGTTGGCTAATTTTGTTTGTCTCAGTAGAAGTTGTGTTTCTTGCAACTTCGAAGAACCTCAGAATTCACTGAGCTGCTATTTAGTCAAATATTCTATGTTTGTTTTATGCTCTTTCACGTAAGTTGTATGTTTGGTTTTGCATTGTATAAATAAACAAACATGGTTAGGGTCATTTCGTCCTCCCCTTTATAATTTCTTTTTTGATCATTAATAAAAGAGGGCGTTACCACGCTATCAAGATTGTGCCCAGGATCGGCCACAAGGCGGGCCCCCCATTTTTCACCAGGCGCTGCTTACGGCTCATGCTTGTTCGCAGTAAAATTATCTTTTTCGAAATACATAAAATAATGTGCACAAAATTTCCAATGCACTGCTACCTGGCAAACAAAGAAAATGAGTTGAAGTCCCATTAAATTCGTAAATATTTTGTATCATGTAAAAACAAACTAAATGAGAGGAATAGAACACATTTAAGGGACCAAAAACGTTATCCATTAAATATTAAAAGAATACAGTGCAGTTTTGTTCCTCTATAAACTATGACACATTTCTCAGACCTCATCGCCCAAGTCCATACATTTATTTGCCTGCAACTGGAGCCTTACGGTGGTTGCTAAAGAGCAAATGTACTGGAAGCAGTGGTGTCATGTCCATTACAAAAAATTCCTGGGATTCTATACAAATATCGGAGCCTTGAATAAGCCACCTTCCTACAGAGTGATGAGTGTCTACGGGACCTTGTCCGCTGCAAAACAAAATAATAATAAGTAAATAAACAAATAAATTTAAATTAATTAATTGCAAACGAAAATCATAATTCCAATTAGTTAAATAGGAGTAGATCAATCCAACAGAAAACATAACTCGGATATTTCTTACCAACAGTAGTGGGATCTACATGTACATAAAAACTGGCTGCAACTATTAAATAGCTGAGAACGAGCATCAGTCCTTTAAAATAATTTGAAGTTCCTTCCTGCAAATTTTCAATAATCATCATTGGTATAAAACCGAGCAATAGAAAACCGCTCAACAATATTGGTCACTTGGTTCCCTTGGTTGATATTTCTTAGCAGGGCAAACATATTTATGGTCAAAGATAAGTTATGTGAATATATCAAATTTAATTACACAACATTAGAGATGTGACATTTTTTACATATAGTTAATTGCGCCAATAAGTTCTTCAGTTCATGACTCAAAAAAGATTGCAAAGAACTAGCCGATAGAACTACAACAACTTGCGCTTTTTCAATGATGCTATAACATATACCTGCAACATGAAGGCTACAACTAAGATAGTAATAAAAAGTGTAGCAGTTTCAAAGAGTTGAAAATTTAAGTCCATTGGTCGCCCCATAATCCAGCTCACGATCACGCAGAATGGGATCTGCAACCAAATAAAGAGTCTCCAAAATGTTCACTACATACATCTAAAAAATATCTACATTTACAGACTACTGTAAAAAAAACATTAATATCAAATACCAACCCCAAACATGGATATTTGTGTTGATGACCCTATTGCGACTCCCAAAGATATGTCCTGGCAAAAAAAACCAATTTTTTAGATATCTTTTTTAATTTTGCAAAAATTACAATAAATATCCAGTGATGAATCCACTTACGAGCTTGTCTTTCATGGCAAACATAATAGCACTTGCATGTTCTGCAGCGTTTCCAACAATTGGAAGCAAGATGACGCTAATAAATGCGATTGGCATTTTCCATGAAACAGAAGCTCCCTGCAAAATGCATACATATACAAAAACGATGCATAGAGTAAGAATGGAGCCAAGTACTGTATTTTAACACATTAAGCAATATAAAATTATTTATTCAAGTCAGAATTGGATCAAGCATGAAGATAAAAAATTATTGTTTCCTCGTACCTCTATGGCATCAACGAGATACTCAGAGAGGAATGAGATCCAAACAGTAAGAATTCCAAGCCAAATGATAGATTCCCATTTCGAGATCTCCGGAACTTCACCATCTGAACTTGCTTGATCTCCGACCTGAGACCATGTATGTTGTTAGTCAACTCGTCTTGCCTCTAAGAAGTTCATTTTTCCATATGTTCTATGGTCATGAAATGTTGTGGCATGGAACAACTTCTGCTGGATCAACCAATCGCCTATTCAACGGGTAGATATCACACAGCACAGCAAACGCTGAAATATTTAGAGCATTTCTGGTCACAACAAACCTCTTCAACGGGTGTGTAAAGATTCTTTTGACTCTTTAGCTGAAAAAACAGGAAGCAGGCATATGCCAATAGCATAATGCAACTGCTAAATCTTGAAAGGGCCAACTCTGACTTTCCAAAATGCAATTCGGTATGTGTATAGTGCAGAACTGCAGGAAACAGTAGTCCCATGACTGCCATTAAGAGCAACCCAGAGTTCACAACAGCATTTGCCTGCTCGAAGAAAAAAAAAAGGATTTCCAATTATAATATCCTAGAACGAAAGGAAAAATTAGAAAGAAAGTTCATGTTTTCACAATATGCCCTACATGTACCTTGTTGAAACTCTGCTCCTTTCTGTAGAAAACAATTCCACCACTAAAGAAAGCGCATCCAAGAACCAGTAACATATTCGATAAAATTGATCCTAACAGAGACTGTTGAACAACACGCAACATTCCTCTCTTCAGGGCGTAAATTGATATGATCAACTCTGTTGCGTTTCCAAAGGTAGCATTCAAAAGGCCTCCAACTGCAAGCACAAAAATGAAGACAAATAAATAATTTTTTTTGCATAAATTATAATATAGTTGAGTGCATATGAATCACGTACAGATCTTACACACTAGAATTAATAAAACAGGGTTATATAGCTTAAGCAGACAAACACAAGACAAACTCCACTTCCTGCTTAAAATCCGTACTCTTACCAGTGGCTCCTGTGAAGAATGCTAGCTGCCTGAATCAGAAAACAAAAAACATGAATTAGAGTATCATGCAAATGCAATAGTGGGCGAGATATAAAAGGGTCTCAAATATGATAAGATTGTACTACAAAGAAAACCATAAAGGGACCGACTGGAACATACTCGGTAGCATAACCCAAGCGCTCAGCCAAAGGAGTAATTCCTAACAAGGTCAATAAGAAGACCCAACCCTGAAAGTTACCATGAGACATTAGCCTTTCTTAAAAAATCAACAAAGCAAATCGCGAACAAACTCAAATACGCATTCTACCAAATGGGGAGTTTCTAAAGAACTGAAACTCACTTGATGCCCACTCAAAAAATGGACCAGAATTGCTAGAGGACCAAAAGGCATCAGCAAGTTTATTTTGGCTGAAAAAATTACAATCTTTATGCTGTTGAAGAATCTGGCCCTCACACTTTGGTTGGCCCATGGCGGATCACTTGAAAAAGAACTATGCTGAGCTATTTCCAGACTATGTACTTTTCTAGAAGCTGCAACCGGGCTAACGAGGCTCTCATCTTCAAACTCATGTTCTGATCTCCCATCTAGAGATTCCATCTAAACCATCAAGTAAATAAGACAGTATAATGTCATGAAAAAAAATGAAAAAAGAAAACAGTATAAAATTGCAAAAAGATTTTAACCTGGTTAGTATCTGTTAAGTTTGCCCGATAGAAACATGAAGAGAGTCACTCACTTGAAGATGAGATTGCACGGCCACCATCTGCGCCTTGTTGCCAGATGTATCCATTTATCCCTCAAGAGGAGGGAGAAACCCATTCCATGCGAGAGAATTACTGTAAGCATAAATGCATTTTAGCATTCTTTCATCCTAAACAAATAAAAAGGCGTGTAACTTGCGTGAACGAATATAACATTTAAAACAGGGGGCAGGCTGGCGCTTAATGCGCCTTGGGATGTCGATCCAACAGCTAGCTGTGCGGCCTGTGCCCCGGCGCATGCGTCATCGTTAAGATGGTATAATCCCAAATATCAAATTTAAATTGCCTATATTTTGATAGCAATGTACGACTGTTAAGATGATGAATAAAGTCTAATACTCAATTAGTTTTCTCAAAATGTAAAAATGACCGTATCATGAATCACGTGTAACAAAACTGTGAGGGAAACACGAATATAAGATATTGCAAAAAATAAGAATCAATATCTCGTGCTCTTCGGCAGCAAAACTTCCAATCTTCAAAAACAAACAAGTCCATTTTCAGAACAAAAGAATCGGTTGCAAGTTGAAATGATGCATGAGAATTGTAATATAGACGCCCAAGATGTTTAAATCAAGCATTCAGAGCAAGTTATCAATCCAAACGGTTAAGCATCATGATAATCAAAACCAACTTCCCAACTGATCCCTGCAATGCAATGGCTGGACAGTGATCCAAAAATTAAAATTATATAAAAAGAGAGAGAGAGAGAGATGCAGGGCACTATCAAATCCTTACCCCTCCAAGAATCAAAGCTTCAACGACCTGGCTCAATATGCTCAAATAAATTAAAAAGAATGAAGACAACAGGTAATGAGAAAAAGAGAGGCAGAAGTCAAGGCTGAAAAGGGACAAAAGGGGAGGACAAGTGGGGAAGAATAGAAATTCAAGTCGACGTCGACGCAGGCAAATGCGAAAAAGATGGCCGCGAAGAAATTTCGGGGAAAGGAGCAGAGCGCGAGCGATGGCGGAGGAAGGAAGATGTGTTAGGAGGACTTGGGAGGAGGTCGGCCGACTCCCTCTATCTCTCTCTCTCTCTCTCTCTCTGTCCTCTCCTAACCGCAACAAACCGCTTACAGATGCGACCGTATCTTCCGTGTTTTTATTTGGACGTCACCTCATTGGCTGTTGATTGCCCGACCGTCCATCCATCCCGGCGAGTTCATCGTCTCATTCCCCCCCGCCTCTCTCGCGTTTTAAAGCGATCTTCTCCCGTCTCCCGCCATTCCCGCACCCTCTGTTTCCCAACTGTCATCATCTTACTTCGCTACCTGGGCCCTGACCGCGTGCAGTACCTCCGCCGCTAATGGGACCTGACCGGGCATCATGTCCTTCAAATTGAGATCCGAGGGTCAGCATTCAATCAACACGGCCCACCCCTTAATAACATGCGCCGCCCGGAGTTGATCTGGTCTCTTTTAAATATGCCGTTTACAATCCCCTGCACACGCTGTGAACACGTAGAAAGGAAACACGTTATTTGGCTGCAAGCTTGCATTGCAATTGAGTGAAATAAGCGGGAGACAACAATAACGCTGTTCCGTTATTTTAGTTACCGTTCCTCCGTTTATATGTATGTGCACTTTTTTCTTTATACTATCATTTGGATATCGGAACGCCTATCTAGTCTGTACCGTCAAGAAAGTTCGTTTATCTCCTTTGATGGAAAGATTAATGCCTGTGGTGCTGTTAATTATTTACGGGAAACGCAAGCTATGAATCTGATTCATCTTGTGGATTAAACAACGTAGGTTTTGCATTACTCTTAAATATTAGCAGGATATGTTAGTGCAATTATCATCGAAGGAAAACATGATAGAATAAGTTCTCAAAACAAATCATATCTGTGCTTTTTTCGTATGAAACACATGAAGACAGAGTATAAATGCAATTAGTAGTGTCTGACTGACTGCTGCAGGCAATGAAGCGCATAATAACATCAGATCTTCAGAAAACTATGGAATTTATAGGAGATTATGCAAAAAAAGACCGATAAAAAAATGGTGAGGAAGAAGAAGAAAAAACAAAGTAAAAAGAAAGGATATACTAAAGGACTATGTGAAAAAATATATTGTAGTTCAAGTGGAAGGGATCGATCCACTTGACTTAATTGTTTTATAGTTACCCCTGTTTAAACAATCATATCCTGTGTGCAAAATTTATGTGATGCATAGGCAGTGGACCTAAAATCAGCAAGGAAATTGCCTCTGACATGGACATCAACTAATTTGATTTAATGGGATGCCCACTTCAATCAATTTTGTGGCGTGTCATGACCCTTGTAAACATCGCCACAAGAACATGGTGACCGTTGAGCCACAACTTACAGTCTTACTTTGACAATTTTCATGGCCACTGACCATGATAGTTACAAGCGTTGATGAATCAGAGTTAAATGGGCATCAATGGCTTCCAGTGTTGGTCCGGATGTGTTACCTTAGATATGAAGTTTTGACTTTTTTTGGAAGTTGCCCTTTCTCCATTCGAAAAAGATTTACAAGAGATAGAAATGGAGTTTGGAGGGCCTTTGATAATCGTGGTAATGGAAGCGATTTTTATGCTCTCACTAATAATGAGCTTAGTATAAACTATGCATGAAAGCCTTGATATTTAAAATAGATAGCACACGCACTAGTCCATATTAGCTAGCGCTATAGATCTCATGGATAAAAACTCCCATATACAGCTTAGGCAAGGCTCATTATCAGTAGGGAGAAGGCTTCCCACGGCAACGTACTTCTCTTCCCCTTTGCCATCACTGAGGTGTAATGCGTTTGTGTGTTTTCAGATAGTACAGGTCCCTCCATTCCGTACATTTTTATGGCATTCGATTGAGAATTATGTTTGGAGGCACAGGCTTTTATGTGTGTCATGGCGTCGCAAACAGGTCAAAGACATTGGAAAAGTTTTTGTGAGGCTTTTCTAAAAACTTCTATCAAGAGAGTGAGAGCTTGGAAAATCAGCAATCTTTCTTACTCTGCTGATAAAATTACACGCCAAATGCAAGATTTGACTCTGCAGGTGCCACTGTGTGTGATAGAGAGAATATTTAAATTCTTATTTAAAAAAAATGCTATTAGTTAAATAACTTTCTCCGCAGAAACTCCTAAGTCCTAGGAGAGATGCTGTACACGGACCAGCTCGCTAGCATTGGAACCATGCCCCAAGGGCCTGCCACCATCACATGGGCATGGAAACCATGAATATATCAATTGGTCGTGCCCGCCCCATGCACACAGTGACGGGCAGCGGGCAAGGCACAAGAATATGTTTCTAACTCCTTAATTCCCAAGAGAGCATTTTTTTGGCGTGGTGATAGGTAGTAGCGGCGGCGATGATGGTAGTGGCGGTGACAAATATAATGGTGGCGGCGATAGTAACAGTGGTGGTAGTGGTAACAGCAACAGTGATAACAATAGTGGTGGTGGTGGTGACAAAAATAGTGGCAGAGATAGTGATGGTAGTAGCGGCAATGATCGTGGCAACGGTGACATCAGTGGTGGTGGTAGTAATAATGGTAATGACGGTAGTGACGATAGTAACAATGGCAGTAGTGTTGGTAGCAAAAATAAAACATAAATATTTAGTACAATAATTTTCTCCTAAAATTTATAAATTAACAAGTAAAAAAATTTTGGGCCAAATTTATCTCCTTTTTCTTATTTTTCACTCTAGTTTTTCTTTCTTCGTTGCACCAAATAATAAAAACTAAAAAATTTAAAAAATATTCTTTTCCTTTCTCCCACTTTCCACGAATCTAAATGTACCCTTACACCTCTTATATTTAGCTAAACTATACTTACACCCCTTTCATGTTTTAAAAACTGCACTTACACCCACCACAGTTAACAAAATTATTAATAGTTATTTTTAAATGATAAAAATATGCTTATCCACTTAACTGCTCTTGATACATCCCCTCCTTTCCAGATACATCCCCTCCTTTCCACCCATTCTGCTTGCCTGCGACCACCTCAGTAGTTGATTAGATAAGAATATTATTGTCATTTAAAAATAACTAACGCATTTGTTAGCGACAAATGGTGTATGTGAAGCTTTTAAAAATCGTAAGGCGTAAGTGCAGTTTTGCCAAAAGTAAGTGGGCGTAAGTACAATTTTAACTATTTCTAGAGCACATCTAAACCTGAATTTACATTCAAAGAAAGCTACATGTGATTATGCATCTTTCGTCAGGATATTTGGTGGCAGCTACCACCACTCTAACCAAAAGGATAATTGATTTCAATTGAATAACCATGGAAAATACATAACTATGAATTAGGAACTCAATCGATTACATCCTCTTTTACCTATTCAGAAACTTCACTTTGACGCATTTTTCTGATCTTGGTGGGCGTTCTTCCCAACTCTTTTCTTATTAGCTGGTCCAGTCAGAGCTGCCTTTGCTTTCTTCCATTCCCTCTCCGAAGCAGCATTCCTCATAAATGTGCAAACTTCACCTAGCCCAACTGCCACATTTGCTGTATTTTGTTCATGTACTTCGTTTAGAGGCCCTTTTGGCAACTCAACTGTATTTTGTTTACCATGTCCTTTGTTTAGAGGCGCTTTTGACAGCCCAACTACGTGATCTCTCAAATCTTGCATATTTGCTTCTGAAATAGTTTCTTTTGTAACAAAACCATCTCCAATCTTTTCTTCATCTACAATCATCTTTACTGCTGGTTCATTTGTGTAATCTACAGCTTGGTTTACACTATCTTGATAAAAAATACTTCTTGAGGGATCTACTGAACTATTTTGATTTTCAGTTGTTCTATGATTGACAGATACAGTTCCTGGCAGAATGTCAGTGATGGTGAAAAAACTATTTCCAGCACTTCCAACCAGATCTTTCCACGAGGACTTTTGAGCCCAAATGGCACCTTTTGTGGGTTGATTGGCAGTTGACTTTAAGGTATCTAAAGGCTGTTCTTCCACAGAGACCTCTGACATGCTGGCATAACTTGAAGAAATTTTCTTCTTCACAGGTTTTATATCAGCAGAATCGTTCCCTGTAGCATCTGGATTACGCCAATAAGCTTCCTGGTGTAAAGCTATATTTGAATTATCATTAGTTTCTTGGACCTTAGGCTTCTTTCCGATTGGCTTATTCTTGGGCTCAAAGTCTTTGCTGTGTCTAGACTGCTGAGTTCAGTAGCGGAGATAAGAAGAATATTAATGACAGCGCACAATGCACAAAAGATAAACAAGGGTATAATCCCAATTTGAAGTCATTGTAACAGTAAAAATGAAGTCATCTAGCCAGATAATAGTGAAAACTTCAAAAGAAAATATAGGACATATAAGCGCCATAATGCAACCTCATCCAAGTGATTTTAACATTAGGTCATTCCGATGCACTTGAACAAAGAACACACATAAATTTACCAGTAAAAGCAACATATTACCCATGAAGCAAACTCCAATAAGTGTCAGTTAGATTTTCAGAATTAATTTTTAACTCAAAGGAGGAAAAGCAACCAGCCACTTTCTACAACTTCAGTTTGAATTGCAAGACCTTTAAAATAAAGTAAACTAAAATAAAAGAGCAGATTGCTTCTGTTTCAAACTCAATATCCCCTTGGTTCATCCGTACACAAAACTAAAATCATACTTAGACAATTGTCGTTTTGTTTATGACCAAAGTCGGGAAACACTATTACGGTCAATCCAACCAGAAATCGACCAAAACAGTAATAAAAAAAAATACACCAAACAGTTTTGCAGAAACAGAAGAGCTATTGATAATTTTCCCAAGCTACTCCTAATTAGAGTCATAAGTAGACAATACAAATGAGAATGAATATGGTCCAACAACTAAGATACATATAAGAAAATTATTTTTTCTACTCTACCAGAAGACGCTGATCAACATCCAAAAATAACTCAGCACTGCTCAATATTAACCAATTTTATTAAATCAATGGTACCTTATTCAAAGAAGCAGATTCCTTTCCACGTATCAAACGTAAATCCACTTTTCTGTCATCCCCTTCAGTCATTATGTTCATCACAATATCTTCTTCCATTGATTGATCTGCTTCACCATCACTCAACATAACATCAGCAGCCACATCCCTGGAATTGTTCTTTGCACTTGAGAATTTTTCAACGTTAGTATCTTCCTCTCTTTCAAAAAGCTTGTCCATCACAGAATTCATAGCGTAAAGTTCTTCCTCATCTATCCCACCAGTTTGAACATCATTCGTAGAAGTATCAATTTTTCCCATAGTATGAACAGATCCAGAATGTTCTTCACAATCACAATAATGGATTGGTAGGGAAGAAGGAATATCAATACGCTGAAAACTGTATTTATGCTTGCCCGTTCCGCTAAAAAGCACTCCCTTCACCTGCATTAAGAGAGTTGAGGATCAATTAAGGCCCCCGACCGATGGGAATAACATTGGAACAAAAACTAAAGACTACAATCCAGCCAGAATATCATTTTGGATATAATCTATCTAGAAAGCAATCAAGTTACAAAAACAATGGTACAATAAAATTTACATAAAAAAACTTTTTTAATGGAAAAAATCAAAGCATAAAAAAAACTAAATTAAATATAAGCATCCAAGTGGAGATTCTATCCCTGAACTACCCCCAAACAAAGAAAAAAAAAGTTATTCCTCTAATTAGATAGAATATAACAACAACGATCTCAGTACTTGAGAAAACAGAAGGAGATTCAGAGGAAGGAGCAGCCGAAATATTTATAAAAAGATACTGCACAATTCCTAAAGAAAAGAGAAAAAAACAGCAAACACAGTGAGCCTTGTAAGAAAAAGAGGACTTTTTTTATTATTATTAAAAAAACTCTTTGGAATGATGAGGATAGTGCCTAGAAACTAGGTGAAATTATTGGAACTCAAACCAACCCACCACACTTTCTTTCTTTTCGTCGTGAGAAAAAAAATGAGCAAACCATTGCAACACCAAGCTTTGAACATCATTTATATCAAAAAATTATTCAAATATTGCATCTGAAAAAAAGGCCAATCAGGAAAGTTCACTCAAAAGTTGTTAGAATTTTCAAGTAATTGTAGTAATAGTAGATAATTGCTGAGAAATACAGGGCACTAGAAAGAAAAATTTTCATCAAACCTTACAGTAGAATAGCAAATTCAGCTGAAGATTGATGAAACTTTTTGAAGTACCTTTCTCAACTTTGGAAAGTATATATGAAGCTGCATTTTCTCTGACGACAACTTCTTCAACTTTTCAAACGAAACCTCTTCATCTAAAGTGTCATTTTTAGGGTTTTTTTTAACAAGGGCAGTATCTTCTGCCCACTCCCGTTTCAGGCGAACAAGATAGTGCTCCTTAGCCTTCTCAATTTTTAGTCGTCCACCTTTCCATATGCACCCATTATACTGAGAAAATAGCATCAATTAAGAGAAAATCAATCTAAGTTTATAGTATACATAAAATTGCAACTCATACATATAGTATTTTGAATTTACAAACTTAAAAAAATTAATAAATAATTATAGCAAAAAATATAGTAGAAACTACTCCTCATTGATACAAACTATCGAGAGCAACTGGAATCAAACTTAATTACAGCGAATGCAAAGAAACAATAGTACTGATATATTTTCCAGAAAATAATTAGAGAACAACTTAAACAGTGTGAACGGTTTACGTGACTAGTTCTGCAGAATAAATTTGAAAGGTTAGAACAATGTCATCATATTTGCAACCGTAGAAACAATTGCCATTGCTTTGCATCAAGATTGTATTTAATGACCAAAAACAGGTATCTTCACTGGAGATACCTGCGACATCCCATTTTATCAAAATGTTGTGATTACTCGCATTGTGGTGGAATAAAAACACAGATATATTGTACCAACTGAAGCGCATAGGCAATGGAATCAGCTAATACGCACCTCTATTGTATTAAAAACAATAAGAGAAATATACATAACTAGAATATGGAGACACTGTATATATCATGATATTCGACAGCGAGGATTGAAGCCTACAAGTCGTAGATCGAAAACTAAATCCACGTGAAACTATGAGCATTTATGTAAGTAACAAGGAGGAAACAAGAGACCATGCTGAAGAGCTTTGCCAGGGCCTTTTCGGAAGAGGGTTCGAAGTCCATGTAGGCGAAGCTCCGGCATTTGGTTCGTACGACCTCGACGCCTTTCACCTTCCCCAACGAAGAGAATGTCCTCACGAGATCGGACTCTGTAACACTCTCACCCAATCCTCCCACAAAAATCCGCGAGCTCTTCACCTCTTCTTCTGTTGCCATTTCCAAGTCGGGAAACCCCAGTAAAACCCCGGACTGGCGCTCTCCTCCGAGAGGAAGCAAGACGTGATTTTTGACGTCCGAGAGGACTGGGGTAATTGAGGGTGGCGGTCCGGTTAGGTCCTGCAAATTAATTATTAGACCCGGAGATTACCGCTTCACATGAATGATGGAGCATGGAGAGTCGGGATGCCACTACATCGACTATATGGTAAAAATTCGGTCCGATTTGACCCGACCCCAAAGGGTTTGGTCTGAGTTTTTAAATTCAATCTTAATAGCTATTGAGTCAGAATTAATTTTATTATTTTTTAAATAATATTAAGTTCTAATTTGGTAAAACTTAACCTGAATAAAGTTATAAAAATAAATTTTTTAAATTTTTTTTTGGGTATTTTGATACATCTCTACCTGATTTGACACTAATGGCTGGGTTTGAGTTTCTAAATTTAACATGAATAGCTATTCGGATTAAATTTAATTTTACTATTTTTTAAATGATATCGGGTTCAGATTTGGTAAAACCAGACATGAACCTGACCCGATGGCATTCCTAATAGAGAGTGGTAATCCTCTACCCTACCGAGCCAACCATCACTAGGATAACTGATAACATGCACATGCTAATGCAGTACGTGTATTTGTTATTAAAATATATTTTTAGAACCATTTAATATGATCACAATGCATAACGAGTGAAAATGTTGAGAAGGGGGCATGAGAATTGGGAAGATGCCTCTCATTGCTTGTCATCAAGCCTTGCTAAGGAAATTTAGTCAAACTATATATATATATATATATATATATATATATATATATATATATTATTTCTATGAATATACAACTGTTGACAAGTTTTTTATATAAGAAATAGTCAAAGTGGACAAAGTTTAATATTTTAGAGCTTGACGAACTCCAAAGTAGACCAAGTTTATAAAGTAGATAAAGTCTCCAAAGTAGACAAAGTCTAAAAAAATAGAGAAAATTAACGAAGTTAAACCCTATCATACACATGCAAAAATAAGCTTAGGCTTATAACAAAAAAGAAAAGAAAAAAAGAGAGAATCGGGTGAAGTCCTCATGGGCTCCACATTGAAATTAGCAAATGTTGGTAGATTTCGATAGTTCCCTATTCACAAGTTAAGAGAAGGGTCAAATGATCATTATTTTCAAAAGATAGAGAATAATTTTTTTTATATGTGAGATGACATTATTTTGATTAATCAAAATTACTTTTTACAATTTAGAGTATAGTAATGGTGATTAATCAATTTTTTAAATCCTTCGTGTAGATGACAAAATGAAGAAGAAAACTTATAATTTATTAAAAAAATAAAAATAAATAATTACCTATAGAAGTAGCTACAATTTTCATGAAAAAAAAAAGAAAAAAAGAAAGAAACTCCGTTTGAAATATGAGAGCTCCCTTATACGACTTCTTCTTCGAACTTGTGTTTATCCACAATTATATAGTCATATCTTCATGTATATTATTTTATCCACAATCATCTTAGTATAACCCTAAGCTCTATTTGTTGACTAATTTTGTTATCATAAAATATGAATACTCTTGTTTTGTATTTGTAGCTCTTCCAATTAGTTTGGAGTTTGGACTTCCGGTGACTGAATTCCATTTGAGATATTGTTAAAAACTAGTGTTTAAGAGGGAGATGTTCTTTAGTCTGCTCTTATGTAATTCAAATACTTATTGCTTAAGATTTTCTTTCTTTGATGGCAATTTATGAACAAGTTTTATCCTAAATTTGTTGGTGTTCCGGGGAAGAAGAATAGTGTGGATAAATTTATGTTTTTTTTTGTGACATCTTAAGCTGAAGAAAAGGAAAATGTGTTTGATGCTTGGGGCCGCTAGGATTGCAAGCAACAAGAACATGATAAAGTCTGTTTATGATAACTGATAGTAATAGTTTTTATAGATGGATGAATATATTGTATGACATTGAATATCACCAATGTAGAGGTGACATAGTTGGAATGAATGGATGGTGGTAATTGGAAGGATTATTTGCATAGTTTAGGCAACCAATCCACTAACTTGGCTATTTCTTTGTCAATGGAGCTATTTATAACCATGATGAACAATTATAAGAGGGAGGAGGTAGGTGACTCATGACCACCCATTAGAAGGTCGGGGAGTAGAGTTAAGACTTTGTGTTATAGATTAGCCATTTTATGTTTATCTATGTGCTATAAATTAATTTTTTATTTTTATTTATCTTATTAAGGGCTGATCAATTATTTTTACTTATCTAATTAAGATTTGAGGATTAATATTTTATATTTTTTGTTTAGATAAAAATTAGATTTAGTCATATATTTTATTGTACATTTTATCATATATTTTAAAAACTTAAAATTTTAATATCAGGCATTTAAAATATAAGATTTTAATATATTATTTAAAGTTGAGAACATGAAATGCAAACCGTCTAAAATAGAGTCTCTAACGCGGTGGTGAACCATGTGGCGCGGACTCAAACCTCGGGAGTGTGCTTAAAAACCGGGTGAACCCCTGGCTAAAGACCATCAAGCCCATGTCATCCTGGAAATTGCCAAATCTAGGTGCCCTTGTTTTCAATAGTTCAGCCCAGTCTTTGATTCCTTTCTCTCTCGCGGGTTCCAGTTCCCAACATCCACCCTCTTAAACCCCGGCGGGATGCCCTCACTCTCCCCCGTGCGACCCTTCTTTTCCAGCGCTGCCCTTTCTCTCCACCTTCTCTGCCCCCAACTCTCCCCGAAGTTCTCTCCTTTCCCCATCATTGCATCCTCACCGTCTCCCAGCAGCAGGTCCAGGAAGGCCTCTCTTTCATTCCGGAGGCGCATCTCATCTCTCGGGGTTCCCAAGCAGGCAGACAAGCCTCCCCCCACAATGGAGGAGTCGCCAGACGACAAGGTGGGGTTTAACAAGAGGAGGGCTGAGGGGAGAGAAAAGGGGGACAAGTCGAGAACCCTCCAGCTCAAGACAAGGAAACTCAATCCTGTTAATACAACTTGCTACATCCAGGTCATTTCTCTCTCAATTCTTCTTCTTAGCATTGGTTCATTTTTTTAATTGTATCTGGGGAGTCAATGGGGCTCATCTTGTTTCCCTCTACTTTTTGTTTTTATAAGTTTCAATTACTAGGGTGGTTCTTATGAAAAATTTCAAAATTTCCAGGGTCTAGTGGAATGGAGTTCTGTTTGTTTCTCTTTCGCTGGAGTAGGATAGCTGGAGTTTGTTGATCCCGTTGTTCTGTGTAATGAGCTTCTGTTTATTTTGTTTTTACCGGTGTTCATTTTGTTAGATTCTAGGTACTGGCATGGATACTCAAGATACTTCCCCATCTGTCTTTCTGTTTTTTGACAAGCAACGGTTTATCTTTAATGCTGGAGAGGTATGACTGAATAACCTCTGATTGGGAAGTTCCACGTCATTTTGAAACAATGATGAGTCTTCCTTTCATAACATTTTATGGTTTGGCTGAAGATTTCTTTTGCTATTTTCTTAAACCGTTTATCACAGGGATTTCAGCGATTCTGTACTGAGCACAAAATTAAGTTATCCAAGGTATCACATTCTATTTTAATTATGTTTTTTTATACTAGGCCAGAATGTTCCATATCGTGGTGCTTATAGAAATGACTTTTCTGGTTGTTTCAGATTGATCATGTATTTCTGACTCGTGTTTGCTCAGAAACTGCTGGAGGCCTACCTGGTTAGTAGTGTTTGCCATTTCGTCTTTGTCATCTATGGCTTATTTCCTCTATCTGAGACTGGCTACATCGTTTGTTTTTAACTTCCATTATACCCAAACTGATGATATAATGAATGACAATGAGTTGCTTACAAAATGGGGCAAGACTGCTTCTTTTGCCACATGGCTGCTGGATGTAACTATGGGTGTGTCCATGAGGATCCTTTTGAAGTAATTTTTTACTAGGGAGTGTGACTTAATTTTAGTACAGCAAAGGAAATTTTATCCAAATAATTTTGGTGCACTTCAAATGATTATATCTGTGAGAATCACTCTTCTGCTTCAGGTAAATGCTCCCGTAGCCAAGTTTCATATTATAATCATCATCAGACCATGAGACACGTGGCAATGGGGAAGACAGTTCCTCCTTGCTAAGGTTGTTCACTGAAGGAGGGTGCTATGTGTCCACTGGCTTGAACTTCTGCTTGTTTTTTTTTTGACTTAGGACAAACTCGTGGAGTCCATTGAGAACTTACTCATTTTCTAATAATACACAGGTCTTCTTCTGACTTTGGCCGCGGGGGACGAAGGCATGTCAGTAAGTATTCTATTTCTAGGACTAAGACTCCTTTCATACTGTTTGTGTGAATTTGTGTTCCACAACAATAAATCGTTTATTCATTTTTTGAAGGTTAATGTATGGGGCCCATCTGATCTCAAATACCTAATTGATGCAATGACGTTCATCCCAAATGCTGCCATGGTTCATACTCATAAGTTTGGTTCCTCATCTGATGATGGAGCTCCCTACTCCTGTTCTGATGCGGGACCAATAGTTCTTGTTGATGACGAGGTTGTCAAACTATCAGTGATTCTTCTGCGGCCAAGACATTCTAACTTGTTAGATGCAAAAAAAATGGGGACAGAATCTAGTGGCGATGTGTTTCCTATCCCTCTGCTCTCCTGTTCTCAGGGCTCGCAGGAAAAAGTAGGAATTATGTCAAAAGTTGGTGATATTTCTGTAATTTATACCTGTGAATTGCCTGAGATTAAAGGGAAATTTGATCCAGCAAAGGCTATTGCTCTTGGATTAAAACCTGGTCCCAAATATCGTGAACTGCAACTTGGAAATTCAGTCATGTCAGATCGTCAGAAAGTTATGGTAGGTAATTAAAAATTATGCATTTTTACTTCTTTTAGCATTCATGCCTGTTTCCACTATTTCCTAGCTTCCTACATTATATGATTGTGAATAGTCAAATTTTTATTTGTTGAATAATGGTGCTGCTGGCATGTAGGTTCATCCAAGTGATGTTCTTGGTCCTTCAATTCCAGGCCCTATAGTTCTACTTGTTGACTGCCCGACACTATCTCATTTGCATGAGATGTTGTCCCTAAATTCTCTTTGCGATTATTATAGAGATTGTAACAGACCTAACAGAGAAGGTTTTAAATCTGTTAATTGTATAATTCACTTGGGTCCAGAATCCGTCACATTAACTTCTGAGTACCAAACATGGATGAAAAGATTTGGAGCTGCTCAACACATCATGGCTGGACATACAATGTAATGTGGTATTTGATGGATTATGTAACTTTGGGGAAAAAGTTCATGGTTATTCAATTTTCACTCTTACCTATGTTAAATTGACAGGAAAAACATGGAAATTCCAATACTGAAATCTAGTGCAAAAATTGCATCACGCCTAAATTTTTTATGCCCACAACTTTTCCCAGCGCCAGGAGTTTGGTTGGATCAGAAACTCAAGAAGTCCATGGTAGAAACTCAAACCATACATAAGGTTGGTTTACTTTCACTTAGAGAAATCCTAGATAACATTTCTATCTCAATGGCTTATTTGAATATTCCATCTTGTAACATAAAACTAGATGATGTAGCAGTATTCCTGACAGTTGTTGCTACACATTTTAAAAAAATTGAGGAGTTAGTTTCTTCTTTCCAGGGTTCTTCTGAGGTTTCTGAAAGCTTGGCAGCTGAAAATCTCTTGAAGGTACGATAGCTACCTTTGTATGTTGTACTGGCTACAATTTGTACAGGGACGTTAAGTCCCTCCCCTTCTTTATAACCTTACCGAGACTAGCTAAATTCCAAAAGTGGCCACGACCTCAATTAACATTGGCTATTTATCCAAGCGTGAGCTCAATTAAAAACTTTATAGTAGTCGATAGACGAAACAACTGAAACAGATACTGGGGAGAATATAAATCGAATATGTAAAGGAATCCTGGTTATTAAACAAGTCATTATTGGCAAAATGTGAAGATACCCTACATGAGCATCTATTTCTGGTGTTACCTCTACATGAGACCTTTCACCTCTTAATAGAATGAAAGGGAAGATAGCATGAAGGCGTAAGCGTTTTAGGTAGAGTGAGTTATATTTAAGGCAATGAATAGCAAAATAGAAAGGGTGGTTATCAGTTAATATTCAATTTAGTGTTCAATGAATTTATCTGCATGTGGCACCATGGAAGGTCTGGAAGGGAGGCCAAATGGAGCTTAAAGATTTTGAATTAAAGGTGGAGATCATTCAAGAGAGTGGAGTGGAGCAGGATTTGCTGATGTTAAATCATAAATTGATAGGATAAGGTGGTAGTGTGACGGCCGCCCCTTTTTCGACATATAAATATTAGCCGTCATAAATGTTCGACATGCGCGGCCATTACACGCGGGTCCGAACATGGCGGCCGTCAATGTGGATCACAGTCATATATGCCTTATATTAATCGTAGGCATACCACGGAGTTATAGCGCAGCAAACTATTATACATCCGCATTAAAAGAAACTTACACACAAGCCATGGACTTAGGTTCGTAGAGTTGATAGTTTACAAGCCTTACAAGTCTTCGGGCACATCATGCCCTTAAACTGCAGTCATATAAATATTACATATTTTCCAAAAATAGAGTGCAGATAAAATATTTGAGAGACTATTCTTCCTTCACTTCTGCCCTCGCTGCTTTACCTGCAGAATCTGGGGGTGGGTGAGTATTTTAAACTACTCAGTAGGTTGATTTAAAATCTAACAGAGATGCTAAGCAGAAATCTCTTTGAAAACCCTACAACAATTTTTTTTATAAACCTTTATCACCATAAAGTATGCAGAAAACACAACGATTCCAAATCACAACAAATCCACAAGCCGCGACACCCTACGGCCTACCCTCGGCATTCATGGGGCAAACGAGGGCCACTTAGGGACAGAGCTTTCCCACGATACTCTACCCTTTGTGCGCCACTGGCCGATTATTTTTCTCGACGGGCATCATCACTCTATGATCATTCCGGGTTCTTAAGCCCATGAATGAATCATCACATCGTTTAAACATAGCAACATTCATGCTAAAATAATTCATCACATAACATGCCTTACATAAATCAGTCACATACGTTTAATCATGCATAAAGAAGTTATACTAAGCACACGTTTAGAGTTTAAATCCCCCTACCTTAATCCTTGGTTACAAATTCGTAATTGTGGAAGCACCAAATAAAGAAACCGACCCCACCACAGCGTCCGGAACGTTCGATTCAGTAGGAAACGCCTTTTGAATCACTCGATTCGGACTTAAAATGAGTGAGAAATGAAGAACAGAAGTTTCTGAATGTCAGAGGGAACACAGAAACGTGGGAGAGAATTCAGAACGCGGGAGAGAACTCTGGAACCTTAAGCTGAAGACTCTGCACGCTATTTATATAAAAACTAAAAAGACGTGAGGTTGACACGTGGCAGATAGGATTGACACGTGTCAGTCCTATCCACTGCGTCAGCGATCTTATCTGCTTTGTCAGCAATCCTATCCGCTTCGTCGTCGATCCTATCCAGAAAGATATTATTTTATTCAAATAATATCTTGAACTCAAAATGCGATAACTTCCAACCTCGACATTGGAATCGCGCGTTCTTGTTACCGATGGACTCGTGTCGACGAGCCCTTCGAAACAAGACCACACATGGGTAAGTTATCCCGCACTTTCATGTGGGTCCTGCCCATGCGGCACATTTCCCAAGGCTGTAACTTTCGGCCCCAGTGTCCGAATCGAGCACTTCGAAAGCCGTTACACTCGTCTTTTTGCAATCTACCATAATTTTACAAAGATTAAATACGTACTAATGTCTAACTAATGAAAAGAATGTTACCGACTTCAAAAATTAGCTTATTAGAAAACGTTGAAAATTCAGGGTCGTTACAGGTAGTGACGATGGTGACGCAACATGTGTCTAATGGTAGACATTTTTTTGTTTGGCCTTTGCATATGGTTGAACAGTAGACTGCTTTGACGTAATACAGAATAGACTTTATTACTCTAGTCTGTATATAAAATTTCCATCAAATTGACGCACTTATTTTGTGATTTTTGCAGTTTCACCTGCGCCCTTATTCACAGCTTGGGCTGGACAAGTCTGCTATTCCAAGCGTTTTAACCTTATCAGAGATTGTTACTGAGCTCCTTTCCGAGATTCCTGAAATTGAAGAAGCTTGTAATCATATTAGCCAATTCTGGGACAATTCTAGAAGTACAGAATGTAAAATGTCAAGTTTAGATGAAAATGTTCTCATGGTTGAGGAACCATGGATGAATGAAAATGCATGTGATAATGCATCTCAAAATAGTCGGCTTGACAGCGTAGAGCTCGATTGCCGTCTACCCACTTGTTTGGAGAATATTTCCCGAGATGACATGGAAATTGTTCTTTTGGGGACAGGTTCGTCCCAACCATCAAAATATCGCAATGTTAGTTCCATATACATAAACCTTTTCTCCAAAGGAAGCTTGCTTTTGGATTGTGGAGAAGGATCTTTGGCACAGCTCAAAAGAAGGTACCTCCGTATTGAACTTTATACTTTTATTTATTTACGCAGAGGCTGAAATATCTTATCTCTTGCAGAGTATATGGTATATACTATGTGTTGACTGTGGACTCTTGCATCTGTATCTTTGCAGGTTTGGCGTGGAAGGGGCTGATGATGCTATAAGAGGTTTGAAGTGTATATGGATTTCTCATATTCATGCTGATCATCATGCTGGTTTAGCTAGAATACTTTCTGTTCGAGCTCAACTCTTGAAGGATGTACCCCATGAGCCCTTGCTTGTAGTAGGGCCAAGGCAACTTAAGAGATTCCTTGATGCATATTCAAGACTTGAAGATATGGACATGCAATATTTAGACTGCAGGGACACGGTGGAAGCTTCATGGGAAGTTGCAAGTCGTGGTGACTTGCCTCAAGATTTTGAATCAAGTCTATTTTCAAAAAGCAGCAGAATGGAGAGCTTTTGGAAGAGACCAGGCAGTCCTCCTTTTGTGGATTTCCCAACTTTGAAGAGACTCAAACGAGTTCTCTTGGAAGCTGGATTGGAGGCCTTAATTAGTGTGCCAGTTATCCACTGTCCGCAGGCTTTTGGAGTTGTGTTGAAGGCTACAGAAAGAGTAAATGTGGCTGGAAAATCCATACCGGGATGGAAGCTTGTCTATTCTGGTGACACGAGGCCTTGCCAAGCACTGATAGATGCATCACGTGATGCAACTGTTCTTATACATGAGGCAAGTAATTTAACTGTATTCTGTATTTCTTCTAAACTCAATTACCAGCTACATTTTTCCCGGGTAGAAACTCTACTAAATCGAAGCAGAAGGAGAAACCATCCTTGACGATTTCTTCTTTCTGCTATTTGTGGCCTCAAAACAATAGAGATGCAGCATAAAGTAGAGAAACAAGTAGTTATAATTCACGCCTTAGCAGTCCTATTCAGCTATATTGATATATTCTAGGGAAATTTATTTAAATGATAGTTTTTAAAAAATTATTTACTAAATCGGACCACTCTTGGGAAATATTTCCCAAAGTGGTGTTGCTTTTTGCCACGCAGGCATTAGCCAAGCAGCTGGCGCCTGCGTGGTTGTTTTTTAAATTTTTTTTTATGATTTCGTCATTTAGAATGACGAAAAGACGAAATCAGTACTTCCTTCTATTTACTCTCTCTCTCCTCTCTCTTCACTCTCTCTCTTCACCCCCTCTCTCTCTCTCTTTTTTATCTATTCACTCTCTCTCCTCTTTCCCTCTCTCCACTCTCTTTCCTCTTTCCCTTCTCTCTCTCTCTTTGAGAGAATGAATAGAGAGAAAGAGGAGAGAGAGTGGAGTGAGAGAGGAGAGAGAGAGAAAGAGGAGAGAGAGTGGAGTGAGAGAGGAGAGAGAGAGAAAGAGGAGAGAGAGTGGAGTGAGAGAGGAGAGAGAGTGGAGAAAGATAGAGAAGGGAGAGAAATAGGAGAGAGAGAGTGAATAGAGAGAGAAAGAGGAGAGAAGAGAGAGAGAAAGAGGAGAGAGTGGAGAAAGAGAGGAGAGAGAGTGAGGAGAGAGAGAGATGAGAGAGTGAGGAGAGAGGGAGAGGAGAGAGAGGAGAGGGGAGAGAGTAAATAGAAGGAAGTACTGATTCCGTCATTGTAGTGATTTCGTCCTTTGAAATCAGTATTCTAAAGGACGAAATCATAAAAAAAATTTAAAAAAAAGCCACGCCAGCTGCTTGGCTGGCGCCTGCGTAGCAAAAAGCAACACCCCTTTGGGAAATATTTCCCAAAGTGGTCCGATTTGGTAAATAATTTTTTAAAAATTATTATTTAAATAAATTTCCCTATATTCTACTACTCTTTCCTACTTTAATTGTCCCATTTTAGTTCATTATAATTTTCTAAATGGGACTACTAAAATGGGACAGAGGGAGTATTTGACCAAGATTGATATCCTTTTTTTCATTTACAACAGGCTACCTTTGAGGATGGGTTGATGGAGGAGGCTATTGCAAGGAACCATAGTACAACTGGGGAAGCTATCGGAGTGGGCTCTTCTGCCGGTGCATACAGAATCTTACTTACGCATTTTAGCCAGAGATACCCGAAAGTCCCAGTTTTCAATGAAACTCACATGCACAAAACCTGCGTTGGCTTTGACATGATGAGTATTAACGTTGCTGACTTACCGATACTACCAAAAGTTGTCCCTTACCTCAAACTCCTTTTCAAAGTTGAAATGGTCGCTGATGATACCGAAGACGTACCTATGCTACTCATGCAAGAATTGAGCTAGCATTTTTTCTATTTGCAAGTAAGCAGCATTGTATTATTTTTTTCACTCTGCTTAAAGTTGAGTAAGCTTTTCTTTTCCTGGTATCTTCCTTGGGAAACTTAGAAAATTGATTCATTTGATACATCGTCTACATGTAAAAAAAGAAAAGTCTATTGTGATTTGTACTATACCCCATCTTGGACAAAAGGGCAAAAAAACTGAGATTGTACTCTGTCAATGATCATGGCTTCAATGATCTGTGTAACCAATTTTAAGAAAAGATAGCTTGGGCAGAGTGAACTACATTGTTTATTTAATTAAATAATGGCTTCTCAAGAGTTAGTCATACTACCATAGTCACCATGAGCTATGATCAGTTACTATTGAAGATAAGATTTCGTCTTTGTTTGGTACTCCATACACAATTTTAGAGTTGATGTTCTTTTGAGACTGGGATGTGTTGCTTACCTCGGTTGGTTTTGTTAGGGTTCTAGGGGCCTCACCAAAACCTAGCTGCGGTCCAACAGGTTTGGCTTGTTGATATGAACATTGATTGTAATATGAATGTAGACATTTCTTAAAAGGGCTGCTTTTTTTGTTTTGGTTTGCTGGTTCCTTTTTTTTTGTTGTCTTTCTGAATTCTGCGGTGGACCTCATTTCATTTCAATCTGTCTCGTATAGTTCTTTTAAAATTTCATTTACATAGTGGATTTGTTGCCTGATGGGTTTTGTTTGCCATAGTGGGGCTCAGGGCCTTAATCTTTAATGAAAATGATATTTTCACAACTAAAGCACACAACAAAAGCCCACACATGAGTTTTGATTGGACTGGATAAGTGAGCCCATGCGAATTTTGTGTAGGGCCTACTTATTAAGTCCAATCAAAACTCATGTGTGAGTTTTGTGGGTGTTTTTGTTGTGGGAATATCACTATCCATCAATGTTGTTGAATATGTTGCATATGCAAAGGTTTTTGCTCGCAGTGGATAAGTGAGAAGTTTTTGTGTCAGATTCAATAACTTTATAGTTATGGGTTGCCCATGGCGGATAGCTTGAAAGTCAGATTTTTTTAATTTATTAAATTATAGTAGTTCTTAATTGTGGCGTCAATTTTCTTGGTTTTGAACCTCTGATGGTGTCTGCTTCCTTTTAAGAAAGATACTTGTTTATTTATGCCGAAGTTCGAAATTGTTTTTTATGCGGATTTGAGAACTTTCATAGACAACTTGGTCACAAAGCTTGACGAAAATGAAAGATGGGAAGATGTTATCGACAAGAGAGTAATCTTCTTTCCTATAAAGCAAAATGCTGCAAGCCAATTCTATTTAGAGATTGAATAGTCAGTGGCAAAAATCTCACTGTTGGAGATGCTACCCTTTAAAGTACTTTAGTGTCACAACATTTGAAAACTGCTCATCAGAATTGTTGAAAGACTTCTGCATGGACAATGAGTACAAGAAGAAGTGGGATAAGACATTGGTTGCACAGGAAAAGTTGCAGATTGATGAGGCTACTCGAAATGAGTTTGGCGCATTATCAAGAAATTTCCACTATTGACACCAAGAGAGTATGTGATGGCTTGGCGCCATTGGGAGGGAAATGAGAAAACTTTCTATTGTTTCACTAAGGTAAGCTAGTCGGTTGTATCAAATGTGCCGTCACCTCAATTTCCAAGTATACACGCTAGATTAATTTTCGTCTTATGGCGTGTCTTAATGATCATTTTTGTAAATTGTTCATGCTTCTCAGCTATGGAGGTATATGTGAAACATTATTTGAGTAATATTTCATGGCCCATAACTAATGATTTGAGTAGTTTATTTTATTAATTAGAGAGAGTGACGAACTCTGCAGTCAACTTGCGCAGCCAGATGATCGTCCAGTTTCAGGTTAGCCTGTTGTCAATTTTTTGGAATGCCCTATGAAGATCCGTCTCCAATTTGCACGTTGTATCTTGAAGGTTGTTAGAGACCTGATGGAGGTTAGCAGAGTGCGTCTCAACCTGGCTTTGGAGTGCGGTAAGCTCATAGCTAGTAGACTTAAGATCATGATGCCATGATGGCAGGGCAGAGGAGTCAGCTATGTGGGAGGCTGATTCAGGCCATTTTTGTTGCTAGCTACGAGTCCTTGACGCCATGAACTGCAGGCTGAGGAAGGAAGAGGGCTCTAATACCAATGTTGTAGCTCATTGCTACAATAGGACTATACGGAGGAGAAATGAGAGAAGATTGAAAGGAAGAAGTAATAAATTGGCTAAATTTTGAATTCTCATTGCGTAATTCTTTGAGAGGAAATGTTTTACAATTTATATGCTTAATAGCACTTATTCTAAGGAATATAATCTAATTAGAAAACGAATCAAAACAACTATACTACCACTAATAAAATATTAAATACTAAGGACCTACTTATAATAGAAATCCTAATTAAGAAAACTAAGAAGAACCCTACTTTTAGTTCATGTGCCAAATTCTATTTTGTGGCAGTTGGAGAAATTGTTTCCCAGGTGTTTTTGGGGTTCTTCACATTTTGAGCCTAGAACTCACTGATCTCTTCGGAGAGAATTACCCGTCCGGTAAAGGAAGGATGTTTAGGCATTAGGAGACTTTCCAATGTTGCCAAGGCAGCCCAACTGCCGTCGGTTTGGAGATTGATATGTCCAAATAATCTTTGGGCAAAGTATTTCTAAGCAATCTACGCTTATTCCTACCCCTCCACCAAAGAGAAACTCAAATCTGTCCCAAACGGCTTCGACTTCAAATTGGTCATTTTTAAACAATAACTTAGATGACTTCAGTTTTTTCTTTATCCGACAACTGACCTGATAGCACATGCGTAGACATTTTCAAGACTCTCATTAATCCAGACCAGATGTTGTCTAGTATATCTTACTCTTCTTCTATACAGGGCCATAAAAAATTGAGACAGTAATGTAAACGAATTTTAAAGTTGGGTATCTTCTTGCCAGAAAAAAAAAGTGAGTGTCATCTTACTTAACCTAAAAAAATGGAAGTGCAGGAATATCTCGGGCACAACAACTATGCTCTAATTTGAGTAATATCTCCGCCAGATCATTGTTCCTCTTTTAATTTCCCCTCATTAAACCGCAATGTACCAAAACAAACATGAAAGCAAACCGGTTGAACCGTCCTGGTAGCTCCACATTTATGTCGAGTGGCTGAAGAGTGATGAGTGAGAAGCTTTGCTTGGACTGTCTGAATCTGTCATGAATGACTGAGAAGCTTTGTTTGCCCGGCCCACCAATTATAGCCCCATGGTTGGCGTTGACCCCAGTGTCTGAACCAAACCACTTTAATTTTCGATCTTTTAACTAGGCCTTTCCTTTTATGGTTTTCCATCTATCTCATTCACACTCGCCCAACCCCTCGCCCGACATTCACCTGTCGAACTGACTCGCGGTCCGCGTGCGACCCGGCCCGGCCAACCACATTAAATAAACCGGTACGGCCCACCAACCTGCCCCCCCACCTAACTTTCAGATTTCGAACCACTCTGTCCCCCTCCCCCACGGCGCCGGCGACTGGAGCTCAATTTTTTAAACTCTCAGGGAGTTTTAGAAAAATCCAGATCATTTATAGGGGGCTAAATGCCGAAGAGAAAAGGGACGAAGGAGCTATTTTTTAAAAAGTATTGAAAAATGAGGAAGAGAGAAGAGGCGAGTCGGCCGCCTGGAGGCTGGAGCCCCCGGACCGAGGTGTACGTTTTCTCTGCCATCGTGTAGTTTACTCCTTCCCCCCAAAATTTCGAATTCTCGATCCGACCAGCTCCTCCTCACCTTTGTTGTTACGCCCTTGTTCTTTTCAGAAACGTCCAGAACCTGGCTGATTCGAGTGCGTGAAATTCGGCCTCTTGCTGCTTGCAGCCTAGCGGCGATTTGAATTTTACTTGTCAGAGTTTCCGGCTCCCCCGCCCCTCAAATACTATAGGGAGCTGAAGATCTGAGTCTCCGCCGTTTGCTTGAATCTGTTTCCGTTTCTTCGTTTCGGTTCGATTATAGGGGGAGGGATCAGATGGTAGCCATCAATGTGGCTTTGTAGATTCTGACTCTAGCTAGCTGACTAGCTCCAGAGAGGATGTTTTCTGCCCATGATTTCTGTTTAAATGGTTCCAGTCCGAATTGTAGCTGCGGTATTAGGGAGGTATATATTGCCAGAAGGAACTTTAATTTCGCTTTGAAGCAGTGTCCTGTTTTCTTCTTTCTTTGAGCCGTGGAATTGGACGTTTTTGCTTGTTTCAGATCTATCTGTAAATGTTAGCTAAAATCGTGCTCGGGTAATGCTTTTCCTCATAAAAATTTTATTCGAAGTAGGTGAAGTACCACGTCTGTCATTTGTATGTCTGATAAGCGAGTTCTTTTCTCAGTCTTCTTTTCCTTTTTTTGTTCCTCCGTTGTTTTTGTTTTTAGTTAGAAGCACGAATGTATTGATCGTAGTAGCTTGGATATGCTTGTTCTAGCGTTGCTGGTTGTTCGGATGTTGTCTGAGTTGTTTAAGAACGGTTTTTAGACTTTTAGGACTCCAGGTAGTTTGATTGTGAATGGTAAAAGGGGATTTCAGCAATAGTTCTCAATTTTTTTTCTTTCTGCTTCAGTGTGCTACAAGCTTGCTTCTCTGGGTACCCCTTTTACTTTAGTGTACAAAACAGGCAAAAAGATAATGATGAAACTTTTATCATTGCGTTTCACGAGTTGTGACTTGATGCGTCTGGCTTGGACAGTTGGACTTGGCAGCGCAGGTGCCCCTCTGCCATTGAAGTTTGAACGTTGAGATTTAGAACTGTTCCATGGAAGGCGGCTGCTTCCTCACTTTGCAGACCATGAGCTTTTCGAACTGTTCACTCTTGAATAGTCTTGATCTATCATAAGGATCACTTCTACTTTTTTAAGTTTACCGATTTTCAGATCACATGGTTTACTTTAGAGTTAATCGATTTTCAACTTTTTCAACTTTTTGCATTTTGATAGTTGAAAGAAAAAGGAACATTTTGCATTATGATAGTAAATTGCACGTGTTCACAGAATCGGTGTATCTTTTGATGTGGACCCATCTCGCCTTCTGTCATATTCAGGCAATACGTGGATTAGACCTTCAGGCTTTTGCAATTATTCAGCTTTTCGCGGTAGCTTGAAAAGACGTTTGCTACAAGCCAAGCTCCCGTGAACCAAATGAACCATGTTTTATTCTACATCTATTTAACTTTTTTTCAATATTTGGTTCTTCGACTGTGAGTCCTGTGACCTTCGGATGAATAATTGAATATCGACAGGCATAATCATAGGACTATTCTGCATGACCGAATTTTGTTTTTGGATCTGAAAATGAGCCATAACTCATTCCTGCAAGCTTTACTGGCTTGATTGTTCACAGATTCCTCGGTACGTTTCCCTAATGCCTTCTCATTGAATTTTGAAACGGAAAGAGTTTGTATCACACATGCGGCTACCATCCTTCTCCACGGGCGTGTTGAAGAGTGTACTTTCTTGGACTGTTACATGCTGATTCAGAAAGAAGCTGGAGAACTGTAGATGGTGGAGGCTTGTGTTTGTTCGTAACTTCAGAAAATTGTCCCCGAGTTTCGTTAATCACTGGATCGCTAGTGCCAGCTCTCTTCATACTACGCTCCATCAAGGCTGAATAATATGCGAACTCGTAGAAATTGCAGACATTTGGTCTAAGCTCAGTGATTCCTTATAAATGGTTGGTGTTGCGGTTTCTACGCGGTCCAGCGTGAAATTGTAAGTCAAATCGTCCTGCTTTCCTCCATTTTATCTCAACTGCTCCCTTGATTAACATGTACAAGCGCCATTTTTGGAATTGGCCTTACGAGTTTATTTATTACTGTCTGTCTGTCTGTCTCTCTCTCTCTCTCTCAACCCTTTTCTTCTAATTCATTTCTCATCATCATTAGAATTGCCTCTCCTTCAAGATGCTTGCATCCTTCAAATAAAATCAGCTACATGGAAAATTGTGCAAAGGTTGGGGGAAATCCTAGGAGCGATTGCTCTACGAAGTCCGAGGTGAGTGTCTATGCTTCAAACTTGATCTCACGTTTGAGAACATTAACGTGCAGAAAATGCATCATAGATCACCACTTTTTAGCTTAACTGAGTTGGACTGGTGTCTGTAGATCCAAATGGCTATGAATTGAGTTGTGAACTGTTGGGATTAGTTCCTCGTGTACAAAGTGATCTTCGAACATAAAGGGTCTCTATGGTCTTTTCTTCTATAAATTGGTCCTTTTTCTTTTTGAAAGGCACCTTAGTTCTTTCTTATGAATGTAAACTTGGACTTGTGTCTTGTAGCTTACAGTGCTATATTGCAATCTTACATTCGTTAGTTGTTTTTGTCCCTCAGGATTTGATACCTTGTTGCTTTATTGGTTAAACTGTCCAGGTGATTGATTTAGCTGAAGAAGTCACAAGCTTAAGTCCTTGTGACAGAAGCAATTTACATCCCTACAAGTTGCAGCTCGAACAGGATGTAAGCTGATTTGTCTGCAGATGAAAATTGTTTACTCTAGTTTGTGTCTATCCAAGCCATGATGCACATTAATTAGCCATAGTGTTTGCCCGATGTGAAACTTGTCATGATTAGGCCACTTCATTCTTTGGTTCCAAAAAAGGGGAGGTTTCTCAAGTTTTTCTGTTTAAGAAACAAACTTAGACATACTCTATAATGCCACGAAAGAGAAACAAACTCATACACTATCACTTGTTTAAGAAAATGCACTTTTTATTCCGGTCCATATTATCCTTTCTTGTGTTCCAGGTTCAAAGTTTGAGACAACAGTTACATGAGGAGATAGAGTTGCATGCTATTCTTGAAAACGCAGCAGAAAAATCTGCGGTGTCTTTATCTAATTCACCATGCTTGCCACATGAGGTACTGGACAATATCCATTCTTATCTTGTTTGGAGTAAATAATTTCAATATTCTATGCTAACCTTTTTCTGTATTGACTGTGGAAAAACCTAGTATATGATGGTTTTAGAAGAAGTAGACGAGGTTATCTTTTTAGTCCATATCTTATTATGAAGATCATATATTATTAAAATTAAGAAGTGAAATACTGGTATGGAGACATTTCTGTTGATTTTGGCTGATAGTGATAAAACTTTAGAAGTCACTGCTTTTGGTACAAAACACACAAAAATATGAAAAGAAGAAAAGTTGCCATTTATCATCATGAAAGATGCCTCATCTTATGTTTATTAGAAGATATATAGGGGACCATAAGCTTAGTTTTGTTTGCATACTTCAAGCATAACTGGTTGAAGAACTATTCCTCTCTTCAAGCAAGGTCTATTGGTCAAGCATTTATATGGAACATGAAAAATAGTCATTAGACTTTACATCTATAATTCCAACTATGAGGCTGTTTTGAGTGTTGCTTATTGACATCTCAAACAATAAGCTCTCAGATTCCTTGTGATCTTGTGACACGTTTCTTTCTTGAAGACAATGACTACAAAAAGTGGTATAAACATAATTTTACCTATTTTTATATAGAATACTACTGTGAACTATAGACAAACAGGAAGATGGGTCACGTGGACGCCTGGATAGCTTTTGAAAACTTTAAAATCTTGTTGAGCTGTATGAGCTCTTCCTATTTAAGGGCCCAATGGCCTGTACTTCCAAGTGTCAATGTTAGGTGATTTTTACAAAGCATAAATAATAAAGAGCATTAATTTTGGTACCACTCAGTGTTATTTTTACATTCATATTTATTACATAAACTTGAGTCTTTCTTTTCTCAAAGTGTCAATAATATGTAATTCATGGAGAAATATAGAAAAAGAACTTAAACAAGGTTCTCCTATAATGAATTAAGAACATCAGAAAGAGAAATTCTTTTTCACATTATAGAATCACCTTAATTACATATTTGCTTGAGTACTGTTGAAGTTTTTTTTACTGAACGTTTTAAGCCTCTCCAATTGTATAGTGGAAAGCACCTACACATGGGCCATGGCATCATTGAGTTTTATAAACGTGGTGCACACCTTTTTGCCTTTTTTCGATGGCTATTTATTTTCTCTTTTCATAATAGTTGAGGACAATGTTAGTTCTGGACTATTTTAGAGTTGTTAAAATTTTCCTCTTCATTATCACATTTTTCTAATTAAAAGAGTAGTTGAAAATTTCCTTTTCATTATCACCACAAAAGTCACATGTTCGGTCTGAACAGGCCCAGGAACTCTTGTCCAATATTGCATCCTTGGAGGCTGCAGTATCAAATCTCGAACAGCAGATGGTTTCTTTGCATTATCAGCTTAGTCAGGAGAGAAATGAACGCAGACTTGTTGAGTATCGTTTGAAACAGCTACCTTCTCAATTGTTATATTCATGCTCGTCAGACTGCATGGGAACATTGGTAGGCAGTCTTTTTCTCGAATGCTATTCCTCTTGCATGTATTTCAATTGTGCATGCATAACATGCCCCTGGCTCACCTACAGGAAGGTCAAGGATGATCTTGTCCTATTCAAATGATATTTATATATTTTCAGTGAATATAAAATCTACGTAGTCCAAAAAGAGGTCTGAGTTACCGCTTGTATTGTAACCTTTAGGATTCTCTGCTTGATAGTTCTTCATTGGGAGCTGCCAAATTTGGGTGGAAATGATGCACATGTTCTGGCATATTTTAAGTGTCTGTTTGGTTCAGGATACATGGGATGATCAAATTAGGATTCTCCCAATTTTAAACAACTTGGCAGGTTTTTCAGTGGAAAACCTAGGATTTTGCATCCCTCTGAATCTGGCTTTTACCTGGATTCTCAACACGGGGAGATCTGCAGAAAAGCTCAGACTTGGGCCCTTTTCATCCTGTTTCCAGATTATCAGGAGAATCTGCTTTTAGGAAGAACTTTTCTTGGAAATTTTTTACAATTTGGGCAAACAAATGGGATTCAGCAATTCAGGGGGGAATTCTAACAGAACCTTCCCATTAAAACTTATAAAAAAAGCCCCTAAATATGGGTCCTTTGTGTTAGTTAACAACTAAAGTCTTAATCTTGAGATGCTAGAGAAGGGATAACGTTTTATATAACAAAGTCAACACTTTCCCGGAACTTGGGCCCGGATATCTAACCACGTCTAGCTGAAAATGTACAGAAGGAATGACTTTTTATATTAACACGCTAACACTATATAACCGAAATAGTATAGTTCTATTTATCTTTTTTAAGGGTGTAAAATATCATATTGAAGCTGCTTTATTAATTAGTTTACATAAATGTTGTGCTAGGGAGAAGGGGATTCACCGGAGAAGACCAGCTGCAGAAATTCGAGTGGATGCTCTACATCACAGGTTTCTCAACTTACATGTGACGAGTATAGTTCAATGTTATAATGGTGTTTCATCACACTCTCTTCCTCTCTCTCATGAGCAAGATGGTTAACTTATCATTTTCTTAAGACATTGCATAATCGTATAAGGACTTTATTCTTGAGACTGGAAATAGTCTCTCAGTTTCAAGTAAAACCTTATCAGTTAAACTGAAGTACTGACCTTGAAAATCATAATCTTTTCCCAATAATTTGAGATTGGCAGCAAATTGTTTGGAAAATATCTATGTATTATTTTTTGCTTGAAATACCATAAGCAACTTATAAACAGAAACTGAGTATTGCAATAAATTAATTTCTTCTTATGTTCTAGTCTCTTCATTTTCTGGTTTGGTATCAGCTTGAACAATTTCAATATTTTGCTCATGAAATGTCTGGTTTTCATAAAACTTTTCCTTTGATTTATTTTCTGTTGTGCATTTCTATCTAGTCCATGTATGGCTTTCATCTACTATATGGTCTGATGGCCTACGTTCTGGCAGAGCACATTAGGTTATGAGAGACTAGTCCAACAGAAAGAAACATCTACCCAGCTGCTTCTGCATGCAACAGTTGTTAAGCCTCCTAAAGATATTACTATGGTCGACTTCTGTGATCACCCTAATTTACTGTCAGAAGAGATGGTACGATGTATGACAAATATATTCGTATCCCTTGTGGATTCTTCATCTGCATCATCCAAGCCATCCGTATCAGATAGTTTGAACTGTTCTGTCTCTCCTGGTGGCCATCTTTCCACTTCATCTCTGTGGTCATTTCCAGAAACCTCTGTAGGTGCATCATGGGTCCAGAGCCCACAGGTTGATTTGAAGTGCAGCAATGAAATTTTGGCTTCAGAGCATGTCTTTGATCCTTATCGGGTTCGGGGAAAATTAAGTTGGGTAGATATTGGAAACTATGGCTTGGCAACTGAGGTTTGTTGGATGTCAGTGGGAAAGAAGCAACTTGAGTTTGCTGCAGGTGCACTTAGGAGATTCAGGTATGATTCTGTTCTATCTTTGTCAAGTTTCATGTAGATTTGGCTTCTAATGTTTGTAAAGCTTTGTAGTATACTTTCAATTACCATGTCAGTGTGACAAGGTTTTACATTTTCTCCATGTTGAAAAACTGCAAATACACATGAAACTTGAATAAAATTTTCAGTTAATGCTAATCAGATTGTTCACGGAAAATAATATATGAGACAGATTATCTTAGATCTTTATATCTCTGATTGCCTGCTTCAGAAGCATTGAGAGAATGAGTTCATACTTACCAAAGATTGCATGTTCTGTATGAGAATGTCATGATCATATTACAAAAGTTTATGCACCAAAATAAGTTTCCATGTACCCTTTTATTGCAGAATCTGGAAATCCTGCAAATGTTAGTATCATCCTGTGGCAAATTGTAATGATTTCACTTTTATCGGGCTTTGTTGAGTAACAGATTTCTGGTTGAGCAGTTGGCAAAAGTGAATCCAACACACTTAAGAAATGACGAGAAGCTGGCATTCTGGATCAACTTATATAATGCACTTATAATGCATGTATGTCTATATTTAAGCTCTTACAGTATGTTTTTTTGGGTAAAAAATGTCACTGTTAAATAAGTGGTTAACCAGTGGTTTTTTTTCCTGAAATTGTGGGCTCTTGGGCACTTGGCAGGCTTACTTGGCATATGGAATTCCCAGAAGCGAGCTGAAACTTTTTTCATTGATGCAAAAGGTCTTAGTTTCAGTATCCTCTTTGCTGTTTATCTTTTGGGTTCTTTTTGTAGTCTTTTGCTGGTATAAGGCATTGACGAATTGATGGTATTTTGCTTTCAATTTTTCAGGCTGCATACACTGTTGGAGGTCATTCATTAAATGCTGTCACCATCGAATATGCACTTTTAAAAATGAAGCCGCCAGCGCATAGGCCTCAAACTGTATGTCATGCACAATTTTGACATGTTAAGACTTGTAGGTCTACCCATTATGATCTCAAAGAGCTTCTTTTTCTTCTGATTCTAGTTAATGACTTGAGCTTTCAATTAGGCATTGCTTCTTGCCCTACACAAGCTGAAGTTGTTAGAAGAGCAAAGAAAATTTGCAATTGATGCTTTTGAGCCGCTTGTATCATTTGCTCTAAGCTGTGGAATGTATTCTTCTCCTGCGGTATTACTTCTGATGCCTTTACTCTTTTATATTTAAGTTTTTTTTTTTTCATTGTTTTGTTTTTTAGCATTGACAATCAAATACAGTGACAGGTTTGCCTACCATGTCAAAGTTTGTGTTCATCCTGCATACTTATTATATTGGCTGGCGGCCATTTTACCTCCTAATCTTTGCTTATGAACATATTATCTTGTTACTAGAATAGAAGTAAAATAATTTTATAGACTATCTGCTTGTAACATATATTAATATATATGGTTTAAAATGCGTCAACTTTTCAGGTTAGAATCTATACTGCAGTAAATGTTCGGGAGGAACTTCAGGAAGCGCAACGTGACTTTGTTCGAGCATCAGTTGGCGTGAGTAGCAAAGGGAAGCTTTTGGTACCAAAAATTCTTCACTGCTTTGCTAGAAGCTTTGTAGATGATGCCAATTTGGCTGTATGGATAGCTCAGTTCCTTCCTCCTCAGCAGGCTGCCTTAGTGGAACAATGCATATCACAGAGACGACAAAGTTTCCTTGGTTCACGTAATTGTGGCATCCTTCCTTTTGATTCTCGTTTCCGTTACATCTTCCTTCCTGGTATTTTGTCTTAGACTGCTACCACTCCCACACCCATAACTGTCTCAAGAATGGCTAATTAGGTCGAGAGAAAGACTCGGTGTAGCTTTCAGCATCTTAGAACTGACGTTGTCTGGCATTACCTGAGGTTAGTGCGTAGAGTTCCTATCTTTTACCTGGTAAAGGTTATTTGGACCGTAAGGTCAATTTTCCTATAAACAATGCCTCTCTTCTTATTGTATGTAAATTTGGAATTGCTACTAGTGCGGATTGTAACATGGTTGAGAGCTGTTGCATAATGAGCTTACATCGTGTTTTGCAAGCCTCACTACTACAAATTACAATTCTGTTGCTTCCAGAGAATATCATAGAAATTTATCTTTTTGTTCTGTAAAAATTACAGAACTTCTGGATTATTTATTGGCTTTGATTAACTTATTGATTGACAACACTAATCTACGACTCTTTTTTAATGAAAAAACTTTCCATTAATCAAGATAACTCATACAAGCAGTGCGCTGCAAGAAGCCGAACAGAAAAAGTATCATAAATCACCAGAAAGCGATACAAACAGAGCTCGCTACAAGAAGAGGCCCGAGGAGCCAAATAGAAGCCACGTTTTTCACATACATTGCACATTACATAATAGGAAGGAAAACCAAACATCACTTTCCAATTGAAGCATCATACTCAAAGCGAGAACTAGACAGCTTAATTGCATTGCACAACTGACACGCGCAGAAGAAGGCCATACGGATGTAGTCTGCACACGAAGAACATGCCGTGTTTTTATTAGTGAAGTTTGGTTTTCCTTTTGTGGGTTGGTGTCAAATGGGCCCAATACCTAGCATGGGAACTAACGACGTTTTTACTTTGAGTGACGATTAGATGAACCGCTGCTACTCGTGCTCAGGCATCATCAGCTATAGGATTATCCCATGGCGATATTACTCAAAGGGCATATTAGTTTTTGTGAGATCCAATAGCTCATGATGCCTACGTTTACATTAACACGTATGAGCCCCGGTTCAAAATAATATGTATGAGCTGAGGCTCATATTAATGCGCATGAACCAAGTTTATATAATTTTTTTCTTTTTTTATATACTTATAAATTTTAAGATTTGATGGAACACGATGTCAGGGTTCAGTGACGCTCATAAACCTGAGTTCATGTGAATGTGCATAAGCCGAGACTCATACAAACTTTTTCCATCGTATCTCCTTGTTATGTATTGGGATGGAGGTTTTGGAATTGAGTATGGTAGCATTTGCTAATGGTGAAATCAATGACACAGTTGCTCGTTACACATTTGAAGGGCCTTTATAATTTAAAGGGAATGTCTCTCGATTCTACCACATATATTTGAACTATCTCCTACAATGGTTCCCTAGGAAAGTAGAGAACACTTCTACTTGATTGCCCACACTAGACACCCAATAACCCCGTTGGATGATAAACTATATCTAACAGAACGGAGATATCCTTCAGGGTCTCACGGTCCCACGGCATCCAAGCGTAAGAGGCAGCCCAATTGACCCAGGTCCCAACATGTCCTACTCTTCCCACTGGATGCTATATACGAAATCCAGTTCACAGGCTCAGGTTCCTGACTTGAAAAGGCTCCTGTGCTATGGAGATATATGTAATTCAATAAAGACATTTTTTTGTTACTTATTCAATACTGACATGCTTACAGCTTGTAGTGTACAATTTCCAGGCATGCCGTATTTGTGAATCTAGGAGCAGTGATCTGAAGAAAAGATGGTATTATTTGTTTCTGGTTTCATCACGTATATCTTCACTTCTGAATCTTTCCCAATTGAAGGAAGAATATTCATCTTGTCCGACGTCAATATGGCCTCTTTGGTCAATAGCATTGACCAGGAAGAGTTCATCTGACTGCATCAGCTAAGTGCTAATCTATGTAGAATCAGTCCACTCTTGGCCTAGCCATTCACTTCATAAATGGGGTACAGTCAACGAGGACAACATGAGATTAACCTTTGACCAAGTCACGATTGTTAGGATAATGCAAGAGACAGCTTCTAATCAGTCGTGTATATCCAGTATGCGTGCCAGAGGAGAAAACACCGTTTCTATTTTGCTTTTTTCTTAAAACCTGAGACCTCTTGTTCTTCCACCGAAGTATTTGTTATGCTCCACGCTCAGCGTAAGCCAACCGTAAGAAATGTTTAGGAGGCATTAATTTTTAAAATTGATAGCGCACATAGTAGCGCACGTTAGCGCATGTATTACTTGCATTATGTGCACTATCGATTTAAAAATTAACTCCTCGCATGCATTCCTTACGTTCGGCTCACGCTTTTTATGGAACATAAAAAATACTTCCCTCTTCGATAGGGGAAAGGCCTAATCTAACAGGGCAACGATAAAAGGCGGCTCACGAGCTTGTAATGCATCGGGACAAATTATGTTTGGCATAGGTATTTGAGTATTTGAGATAGCACGGGCAGGTTATAAAAAACTTGCTTGCCCCTTAAATTACACACGTCTGCTACAAGGCTCGTGTACACCGAAAATTTTCTTCTATTTTATATCTCATTTGTAAAAGGTGCAGATCACACTATTTTATAAAACACTGACGATAAATTACTGTCAAGCTTTTTATATTACCTTTATATTTCCTAAAATGTCTTTAAATATAAATATAAATTAATATAATAGTTGGGCTTTCTTAGACTTTAAATAGAGGATAGGTATGATTATCTTATTTCAATGAGATTATTTTAGATGGTTGCTACATGTCAGCATGATGCTTGTTGCTCATATGACATAAGCTCTAACCTTATAAGGTTATATCTTACATTCCAAAATTCAAATTTACTCATCCTTTGTTATGTTAGAAAGGTCTATGAAATGAGACCCATATTGGTATGATTTCTCGAACCTTTTTATGAGTCTCACTTATACAACACACTTATTTATAATAAATAATTATATTTTAGCGTATATTACACAAGTTCGGATTTACACAATCTTGACACCTTTAGAAAAGTCTCAATGAGTTTTATTAAATGAGGTCCACCATCACGTTGGTCTTGAAAATAATGGGCATGTCCTTGGACACTATTATCTTCACCAACGTATGACTTAATATTAAGCTTATAAAATTTTGACTCGCAATTACCTACTACAAGTGTATTCGGTTCGATAAAACTACCCCAGAAGCATGTCTTGTAATGATAGCATGCAAGACACACCTTTATTTGATACAATTGAAGGTCTATGTAAGGGTTTATATCATATCAAATATGCACAACTCTTATTCAAGTTACTTAGATTTAAAACCCTCAAATAAATAACATAATTAAAATATTTATTTGATTAATTATATTTGAATCAAATTAAAAATAAACCCTAATGTGCGTGTATGAAATAAAACAAACCAAAAAAGTAACAAATCTAATTTTTTACCTGAAAATCCCTTACGAGAAAAACCACTGGAGTAAGGAAATTCATTAAAAGACAAAATTACAAAATCACCTTCTGTTACAACGACTATCTAGCAATAAGCCTATAAGATGAACTCCACTTCATGGTAGATGCTAAAAATTTGAATCTCATCCTTTTTTGTCTTTAATTATCCTTACTGCACGATCATCTAAAAATCTACTAGAAGAAATCATCACATTTTCCAGTGATCAAGCTCTTTCAAGTAATAAAAAGTTGAGAATTTTAGGATTTAGACCAAACTTAAAAAACAAAGTTCAAAGTGAGTTGGCATAACTTCAAGATGTTTGTATATCTCAAAACAATGAGTATTCTGAAGAAAAAAACAATGAGTATTTGTGAGCAAATGACTTTAAATCAAAGAGTTTGATATGAATAAGAGTAGAAAGAAAAAAAATTTAACTCTAAATAATTAAAGAGTTTGATATGAATAAGATAAACATAATTTGGTTACGAAATCAATTTAGAAACTATTCTAGAGGTCAATCGATCTTTGTCCCTCGACTATTCAATTTGCCGATTGACTGACTCAAAGCAAGTGATGCAGTAGGAAATAGATTGATCGAGACTCAATATTATGATTTGCAGCAAGAAGCGATGATCACTTTAATTGATACAAAATTAAGTTATAGTTCAAATAAAACTCTTTTTTACATCATATGGGCAATTAGAACAAGGTGTGAAAAGATAAAATTAACCTTTAAACTCCAATCTTTCATAGATCACATGTACCTTTAAATCAAATCCACATGTAGCTTTTTTTTTATATAACTTTAATATTCAATATATTTATTCTTCAAAAGCTCCTTAAGCTCACCTCAAGCCATTAAACTACAAGATAAATGAACTATATTTTTATATTATTAATTTTGTTATAGAATTTACTAATGTTATAATTATTTTTTACATGTATTATCTGGATTTTATTTTATTTTTTCTTAACTAATTTATATTTGCATGTGAAATATGCGTGTATTCTTGGTAATTTTAAACAAAGTGAGAAACAATATAGACAACAAGAAGACAAAAATCTAATTAACTTAGATTCTCATAATTTGAATTGTTAGATTCTCTTGCTTTTCTTATTATAGTAAGTAGTACTCAGTATATCGTAAATTAATAGCTCCATTTAACAAATTTTTTTATTTTATATTAATATTTTTATTTTGTTAAATTTAAGTGATTAGGTACTTGAAATAGTATCTTGAGCTTATTTTTTCCTTTCTTAGGTTTAAGTTTCACCATTCTACTATTTTTCTAAATGTAGCTATTACTATCAAACGGAAAAAATATATTAAACTTTTCTACTTCAGACAATTTTTTTTTTAATAAAACACTTTATAAGAAACAAAGGGGTTATCAATGTTCATGAAGCCTAAACTTGGTCAGCCGCATGGGAAGCAACCAAAAGGAGGACATACATCATGGCCATTTTGTTTATGATTTCCTTTTACAAGATGAATCAGCACTATTGCATGCGTCAGACTGAAATTGAATCGAACGGTTCAAAGACGGCATGAATCATACGCATCGTGTTCTATATATTAGAATATAAATTAATATAAAAGATTTATTCTTCCTAACAGCTCAAGCTTTTGGGAAACTTAGTTATCTTACATAGTATCAGAGCTCCAGGTTAGAGGAGGTCCTGAGTTTAAGTCTCGTTGGAGACTTTTATTTATCCTAATTGTATTCCACGTACCGCACTTGATAGACGCTTGTACGTGAAGGGGGATGTTAGAATATAAATTAAGATAAAAGATTTCATTTTCCTAATAGCTCGAGCTTTTAGAAAACTTAGTTATCTTACACTATACAATATGAACTTAATAAATATTAGAAACTATGGCTCCTTCTGTATGTAGAGCTTTAAATCATCCCTTCAAACACCAGAGTCGATCTGTAGCGCCAATGGCGTATGTTAAGATGTTAAATAGAATAGCAGAGCAGTCATTTTCTGGTTCTAGACAAATCTAAATTATTATACTAAACGGTGTATGAATCAATGGCCCAAACTTTTTTTAAAGAGTTGTTTACTATTGAACTGCGATCATAAAGACGGCAGCCTAATGAGACAAATACATGGTAGCTGAATGACCAGCCATCAGAAATTGAATCACTTGAACTGCTGAATGTAATTGGAGAAGAATCCCACCATTTAGGCAGGCTGGCAGCATACCAATCGGTTCGAATCCTTGGCCTTGGCCGTTCTTTATACGTTTATATTATTATATATGCTTGTTTGGGTCAATAAGAATATATTGGCACTTACACATGATTATGATCTGAGGACGGCTGATTAAGTGGGATACAACTTGCTATTTCTGATCAGACGACCGATTGGGTTGGGTACATACTAGCATTACTCAACAAGAAAAATGCTTTAACGACATGAATTTTTACTTGTTAAGCCCACTTCATCATTTTCAAACTATGAAGGGCAAATAACACTAGCCAGTTGTTGAGAAGTACAAGTTCATGATGACAATTCACATCTACAAGCAGCATGTTATCAGGGCTCACAACATCCCAGAGGATGGAAGTGGTTGAATATGTTGATGTCAACGCGTTACTGCCTGTGGTATCTTAATAAGGAGAAAGAAATTGGGTGGTTGGCAAATATTGACTTAATTGTTTTAAACTTGTGCATTATCTACTGGAAAAGCAATGTCAAGTGTCAACTAATCGAGTGATGATCGTGGGTGGTTGAGTAAATATTTTCATACAGAGAGCCAAGCATGATGAACTTAATTAGAAGCATTATTAACCAATTGAGTCATGATCGATCGAGATTTCTTCGAAGTTACAGACTTGAAAATTTTTATTTCGAGAGTTTGGCGTTTTAGTAGCCTCAAAGCAGAGTTCCTTATTGTTAAACCTGCATTATTAATGGACGATTTGATGGTTCATCCAATAGTGCAACAAGCTTTTCCACTTGACAAGAACAAGTAACTTGTCGTAACAGTCACTTAAGACCGACGAAGACCAGTTAAGTTATAATAGAAAAAAGGATAGTCCAGTAAATTAAGAATAACAATAAACAATCATTCCGCTAATGAAAATTAGCCTTGCATTGGCGTTTGGTTTGATAAGGATACAAACTGAGGTTATGAGTACATTTATAAAAATGTATCCATCGCAGTTTTTAGGCACCCATTCATGAAATTTGAGCATAAATATATAAACTTAGCCACCAAAGTAAGCAAAAATGGAGTGAGAAATTCAGATGATTATGGTCGGGTTTATTTCATAATTACAAATTTACAATTATAGCGCTGATGGAGACACAAAATAACTGGCTGGGTTTTTTACACACTCCGTCACCAGTTGAAGAAACTGATCAACACATATGTGGATATATAGAATGATTCTATTGCATGCCCCTAATAAAGACTCACGGGAGTCTTCATTGGATAAATAGGGTACTAAGGGGATTATTGGGGGTGCATATAAGACCCATTCATGTGGATAAGGTGGCCATATATTATGTTTCAACGAGAGGAAAGTCATTGGAGATATATAACAAAAGGATTTACATTTGAAATCAAGTAGAAAAAGAGAAAAGAAGAAGATTAAAGCAGAAAGATTTTAAAAATTAAACTACTGAATTCTGTATATCTCTTCTAACTGGCTGAAGTCTACAATTTATAGATAAACCAACTAACAGTCCTACTAAAGGTAAACAAACTAATCCTAATCAAATTAAGATATAGACTATACTAGGACTTTAAAGTAAAGAAGATAACGCTATGCTAATCTTAATTAAAGTAGGAATATAACATTCCACCACGCTCCGCATCGCCTTGTCCTCACGGCGACCAGTCGGGATATTGTTTAAGGAATTCCTCCTCCTTAATCCAAGTAGCATCTTCCGGAGAATGATGCTGCCAAGCGATAAGAACCTCAGATATAACACGTCCATGACGGCAAACACGACGACGTTCTAAAATAGCATGAGGCGTTGGATGGCCCAAAGCTAAGGAAATCTGTAGCGGAATCGATGGTGGAAGAGAGGTAGGATCTCCAACAAACTTCCGAAGACGAGAAACATGAAACACCGGATGAATCTGGGACTCTGAGGGCAACTGGAGACGATAAGTGACCTTGCCAATTCGCTCTAGAATTGGATAAGGACCATTAAAACGGTGAGCCAGTTTCTCGTTAGATGGCTTATGAACTGATGTCTGACGGTAAGGCTGATGGTGAAGATACACAAGATCACCAACTTCAAACTCGCGATCCACATGATGTTTATCATAAACCTGACACATACGGTTCTGTGAAGCAGCCAAGTTAAGACGAAGCTGGCGCAAAACCTCATCACGAGTTTGAAGAGTAGTATCCACGGCATCGATAGAAGCATGAAGTGGCACATAATGAAGCAAGGTAGGAAGTGGGCGACCATAGACAATCTGAAAGGGGGTATAACCGGCTTCGGTATGATAAGTAGTGTTATAGGACCATTCTGCCCAAGAAAGGAATGAGAGCCATGTCCGAGGCCGATCACCGGAAAAACATCTAAGATATTGCTCAAGGCAGCGATTGACCACTTCGGTTTGCCCATCTGTCTGAGGATGATAGGCTGAACTCATGCGAAAAGAGGTGCCTTGGAGTCGAAAAAACTCCTGCCAAAATGCAGATAAGAAAACCTTATCTCGATCACAAACAATAGTCTTAGGCATTCCATGAAGACGTGCAATATCGCACATGAAAACCTCAGCAACAGTAACCGCAGTATATGGGTGAGAAAGAGCTGAAAAATGGGCATACTTAGATAGTCGATCCACCACAACGAAGATGACAGATTTACCTTGAACCTTAGGTAATCCTTCCTTGAAATCCATGCTAATATCCTCCCAAATGCGTTCAGGAATTGGGAGTGGATGGAGAAGACCAGAGGGAGTGGTAGAATCGCTCTTAGCACGCTGACAAATATCACATTGGGCCACAAACTGGTGGACAGCCCGTTTAAGACCACGGCAGGCAAAGCTCTGAGTAACCCTTTTATATGTACGAAATATTCCCTCATGACCGGAAGCAGGCGTAGAGTGACAAAGATGTAGAATAGCTCTACGCAACTCACCATAATTAGGTATCCAAAGATGACCGCGCCATTGCAGGAAACCATCACGCAAAATAAAATCTGGAGAGGTGGAAGGATCAGCGCGTAATCACATAACAAGGGCACACGTAGCATAATCATTCTCATAAGCGGCCTGTAAGTCTTTGAGAAAAGGAAAGACAGGTGTAGAAATAGCCTGAAGTGAGGCATCCTCATGTAAACGGGATAAGGCATCAGTAGCACGATTCTCAAAGCCACGCTTATAGACCAACTCATAATCATAGCCCAACAATTTCGAGACCCAACGTTGCTGAGCAGGGGTTGCCACAAGCTGATCCATGAAGTATTTGAGAGGCTGATGATCTGTCCGAATGATAAAGTGACGGCCTAAAAGGTGGGGCCGCTATTTAGTGACAGCATGGACGATAGCCAACATCTCACGCTCATAAACAGATAGCAATAGAGAATGACCAGACAAAGCTTTGCTATAAAAAGCAATAGGGCGATCATCTTGCATAAGGACTGCACCAAGACCAACATCCGAAGCATCACTCTCAACAATAAATGGCTTGGCAAAGTTAGGAAGAGCAAGAACTGGGGCAGAAGTGAGGGCCTCTTTGAGTGCAAGAAAAGCACATTCGGCCAAATCAGACCATATGAAAGCACCCTTTTTCAACAAAGCCGTTAAGGGTGCAACAATAACGCCATAGGAGGAGATGAAACGTCTATAATAACCAGCAATGCCAAGAAACCCTCGGAGTGCACGTAAAGTAGAAGGTCGAGGCCAATGCTGAACAACAGAAATCTTGCCTGGGTCAGTGGCAACTCCATGTGCTGAAATAATGTGGCCCAAATACTCAACCTGTTGGCAACCAAAAGAGCACTTGGACTGCTTCAAGAAGAGTCGGTGCTCATGGAGGAGTGTGAAAATAGAACGCAAATGTTGTAAGTGGTCCTCCCAAGTAGGGCTATAAATCAGGATATCATCAAAGAAAACCAAAACAAAGCGTCGTAGATATTGCCGAAAGACATCGTTCATTAAGCACTGGAAAGTGGCAGGGGCATTAGTAAGTCCAAAGGGCATGACTAAGAACTCATAATGCCCATCATGTGTACGAAAAGCCGTCTTGGAAATATCGTCGGGATGCATACGAATCTGATGATAACCGGAACGGAGGTCCAACTTCAAAAAGAATTGTGCGCCAGATAATTCGTCAAGTAACTCCTCGATGACAGGAATAGGGTACTTATCCTTCAAAGTAATAAGGTTAAGAGCCCTATAGTCCACACAAAAGTGCCAGGAACCATCCTTCTTGCGGACAAGGAGGACAGGAGAGGAGTACGAAGACTGACTAGGCCGTATAATGCATGAAGTTAACATCTCGCGAACCAGACGTTCAATTTCAGCCTTCTGGACATGCGGATAGCGGTATGGGCGGACATTAGCAGGAGGAATACCAGGCTGAATAGGAATCCGATGGTCATATCAACAGACTGGGGGTAAGACCTGAGGTTCCTTGAAGATGGACTGATGCTCATCTAAAAGAGTAGCCAAAGCGGGTGAAGGATCGATAGGCTGGGGAACGTCAACTGAAGGGCGGTGCTGTAGCAAGAGGCCATGACAATGATAATGAGAAAGAGTCTCCAATCCTTCGGCAGATTGAAGGCGACCCGGTGGATGAGCAGTGATACGCACTGGCGTACCCTTATAAGTAAAGTCCATAGTTGTACGACGGAAGTCCCAAGAAATAGGACTTAAGTCCTCAAGCCATTGAACACCAAGAACAATATCAGCCCCCTTAGTAGGAAGGAGAAATAAATCCATAATATACGCTTGACCCTGCAATAATAATTCCACCTTGGTGCAAACTCCAAAACTCTTGAGACGGGTTCCATCACCAATCAACACATCAAATGTCTCAGAGTCCTTAATGGAGCAGCCAAGGCGACGAGCAACTCGATCATTAACAAAATTATGAGTACTCCCACTATCAATTAAAACAGAGACCAGTTGCTTCTTAATCAAGCCCTTAACACGCATAGTACGTGGAGTATAAGTGCCTAAAAATGCTTGTAGGGTAATCTCCATATCACACGCCTCAAAAGTCTTAGAGGGAAGCTCGTCAGAATCGTCATCAATATTCTCCATGAAGTCCTGGTCAAAACACTCGTCAATCATAAATAATTTCCGAGTCGTGCAGCGATGTCCAGGGGTATATTTCTCATCACAATTATAACATAAACCCTTGGAACGACGATCGACCATCTAAGAAGGAGTAAAACGAGTAAGAGGAGGAGTAGATGCAGAAGGACCTAGAGAATGGCCACCACGGGACGGGATGGAAGAAGCCGATGGGCGTGAGAAAGTAGAGCGACCGAGCTGGATTAACTTCTCCTCACAAACACGAGTCATACGCATCGTTTCTGTCAAAGATGTGCGTGGAAAAGTATGCAATTCAGCCTTAACATGGGGCTTAAGACCGGCTTCAAAGACTCCGATTAGGGCATGCTCAGGCCATCCATGTACGCGGTTCACCAAGCGCACAAACTCATCTTGATAGTCCTGGACGGATCCCCATTGGCGAACCTGAGGCAACAAACTATTAAAATTATGATAAGGAGTCTTGCCAAAATGGAGGAGGAGAGCATTCTCGAATTCAGGCCAAGTAATGTTCGGATGCTGAGCAAGGAACTGGTCGACCCAATGCAAAGCACGACCCTCCATATGAAATGAAGCTAATTCGCACTGTTCTTGAGCCGGAGTGTAATGGAAGTGGAAGAAACGCTTCGCCCGAGAAACCCATTCCTCGGGATCATCGCCTGTAAAGACTAGAAAAGTGACACGAATCGGCCGAGCATGAATAGTAGGGTTTGGTTCAAGACGATTAGCTCTATGGGGGTAGTCAATGCGGCCTCGCCTACGACCATGCGGGTAGTCGAGATGGTCATAGTAATCTGTCTCCTCGATAAAAGCTGTGTCATCCTCTACATGATTAATAAGTGGAGTAGGAGCTGGTGCACGATGAGATGGCCCCCACGTGTGCATATGAGGAAGTGGCAATTGATCTGTGTGCTCAAAAGGAGGTGCAGGTGGGACCATCGGGGTAAACTGGTGCTCGAAGAGAGGATTAGCCGTAAGGTTAATCCTGGGTCGAACCAGAAGAGGCTATATATGTCCATCAAAAACTGAAGGCATAGAACTGTGGAGGAGCGATGGGTCGACTGGGGGAAAGGAGAAGGATGAGCGGGGGTCGAGGGGGTAGGAAGTGCCGGTCGACGGTGCAGGGGCTGCCGGAAGGAGCTGGATGGCGGGCGGACCATCGGCGATCTGAGTGATTGGCATCAGGGCGGTGGAGCGATCCAGGGGTGGGATTGAGGCGACCGGCAGCTGGGAGATGAGGGGCGGAAGGGGCGATAGGGAGGGGATGATGGTTGGGGCGACGGCTGGCGTCGCGGCGGGCTGATGTGAGGTGACAGACGACGGAAGGTGCGAAGGCGGAAAGAAGGTAGGCGGATCCATTGGGTGAAAGCTGCCGGAGGAGGCGGCTGTGAGGGTGGATCTGGCCGGGATCCAAGGCGGGGCGGGAACATCGGCCACAGAGGAGGCGGACCGGGCCAAAGGCCCATGTGCGGCAATGGAATTGGCCCCAAAGAAGGCGGATCGGGCCGAAGGCCCCGGTGTGGTGGTGAGATCGGCCACAACGGACACCTGCGAAAGGTAGGGAAGCGGAAAGGTGGCGCCTTTGTTAGTGTCGTAGGGTAGCAGTGGCGCGGCGGCCGGTTCTGGGACTGTAGAAACTGTAGTGTGCGTGGGACCGGTGGGGTTGGACGGCGAGGCAGGGGCGACCGACGGAGTAATGTCTGGCGGAAGGACAGCCGGAGCAGAGTCCGGTGCTGTGGACGAGGATGCGTGGGAAGGACCCGGCGACTGCACTTGGAGCGAGCGGACGGTGTCGGCGATTGCAGTGAGAGCAATCTTCACTTCGGGTAGTTCCGAAATCGCTATCTTCACATCGGTAAGATTCGAAAGCATTGTGTTAATTTGTGATTCTAACTGTTGTGTGCGAGCGTGAAGGCGAGCGGGGGAAGAATCTGTGACGGGCATGTCACAGAGAGAGGACGACTCCCCGCTGGTGGCCGATGGCATGACAGTGGGCGTCGGGTTTGGCCGATGCAGGGGGCTCCTCTGGCGTGATTGGGTCATGGCGGAAGAGGGTGGGAGGGTGGGTAACAAGGATTGAAACCTGTCTCTGACACCAATGGTGTAGACCGGGGGGCTACACAGGGAAATCAAGTAGAAAAAGAGAAAAGAAGAAGATTAAAGCAGAAAGATTTTAAAAATTAAACTACTGAATTCTGTATATCTCTTTTAACTGGCTGAAGCCTACAATTTATAGATAAACCAACTAACAGTCCTACTAAAGGTAAACAAACTAATCCTAATCAAATTAAGATATAGACTATACTAGGATTTTAAAGTAAAGAAGATAACGCTACGCTAATCCTAATTAAAGTAGGAATATAACACCTTGTCCCAGGTACCCTACGAATCTTCCATGGTCTTACATTATTCTTACTATTAATTAACTATGTACCTTAATTTTGGTGTGTTGGTTGGATCTTTATAGAGGTTTAATTTAATGAGAAAATTTTACATAGCGTCGTATCTGTCCTTTTAATTTTATATAACTCAAAGTGGTAAGTTTTTAATTAAATTACATTTATAACAAATTTTCTATTTTTAGATAAAGACAACTACATAAGTTTTTTTTAATACCTAAATTACCCTTATAACCAGCCCACATCTCGGTTTCTCAACCAATGCCCACATCTCTTTCTCCTAGCAACCTCCTGCTCTTCTACATTACAAGCGTTGTGCACTTACTCCAGCATCGCTCTGCTGTGGTTATTGATAAGGCCTTAAGAGAGAGAAGGAGCAGCCATGGAAGCCCCCCTCCACGAGTCATGGGTGCAGCAGCCTCGTGATATCATAAACAGAGCTCACATGCTGCTTCACGCATGCTTGCTAATGGCAGTCCTCTACAACCGGGCCACGACCGCTTTTTCCAACTCCAAGGGCAGGGTCCTGCTAGCTCAAGTTGTGATTTTCATTACGGAGGCCCTTCTCTGCTTCCTCTGGGTCCTCAACCAGCCGTTCCGGTGGAGACCTATTGCTTGGGCAGTGTTCCCTAAGAGGCTACCCGCTGACGAAAAGCTGCCAAACATCGACGTGTTCGTCTGCATTGTAGATCCTGAAATGGAGCCAGTGGTGGAAGTGATGAACACGGTAATTGCTGCCATGGCGCTGGACTACCGGATGGAGAAACTGGTCGTGTACCTGTCGGATGATGGAGGGTCGGACGCCACGTTGCATGCCTTGCGCGAGGCCACCAGCTTCGCTGTGGAGTGGCTGCCCTACTGTAAGAAGCATGGGATCATCACGAGGTTGCCGGAAGCTTATTTTTCAGTTCGGAAGCTGGACCTTTCCAATCATAGTTCTGAGTCGAGTGAGGACCGACAAAGGATGGAGGTAAGTACAACTCATTTTCTGGTTTTGAAAATATTGTGCATTTATGGCATTCTACTGTTTAAAAATAATATTCCCTTCTCAACTTCGTCAGGTACTAAAATCTATTTTGCTGATTTTCCTTCGAGTCTGATAATGGTGTCCATCATCTGCACTCTCCGTCTCTCTGCCATCAGTCTCCGTGGACAGTAGAGGACCTTCCCTTTGATAACCCATATTGCATATTTTTCTCTTCTCCTGTTGATAAAATTCTGTAATGGCAGGACCTGTTGATAAAATTCTGTAATGGCAGGACCTGTCTCCTTCTCTGTCTATTCCAATTTCCTCTGCTCTTTAATTCTCTGTCTATTCCAATATTTTTTCTTTAGAAATTTTTCTTCATTAAGAAACATATACTATATCTCAATTTTAAAAGTGCCATGCTAATATATATGAGGCTTGTATTTTTGTTATGCAATTCAATTGGTCAATAGAATTAAGGAATATGAAAAAGGTAGTCAGTCATACAAATTAATCTCCTTCAATTTAGTAGTTTCTGCCAGTTTGTATTGCTGTTTAAAAGCATTAGCCCTATCAGACATTGTAACCTGCCAACAGACACAAACACGAGTAATCAATTGCTGGACTCCTGCAGTAATATTCTCCTGCCATCCAACTGCACAGAATTTTCAAAATGCCCAGCCTTTTTTCAGTTATTGGAGGGCTTGAATCTATTTTTGGGGAGTTTGTGTATGACTATTACGGCATAAGCAAAGAACAAAAGTTGATTGCTCTCATTGTGGAAGTCAACACATCTCTCTTCATTGGTTCCTTTTAGGAATAATTTTTGATTTGATGTACGTTTTTGGTTCTGTTATTATGTTTATGCCTTAATTTTCCACAATAATTCTGACTTTCTGAGTGTCCAGATCAAAAGGAAACCTAATTTGGTACTACTTAGTCTATTGTAGTATTTAGAGCTATATAAATGAAAATTTTGGCAAGTGTTTTTCTCCTCATAGTTGCAGTTTGTCTGGTCTTTGGTAATACCAGTGGCCCAAATTGAAAGCATGCACGGGTTTAAAATTACATCAACCTTAAAGAAAAGAAAATTATTATGACCATTAAAAGTTGATTGCGAGTTCTTGAAGCAGATCTACTGGGTGGTGACTCTCTTGCATTTTGTTTTAAATGCATCTGAGAAGCTGAGCAACTTTGTGAATATGTACAAGTAAATAGTTTGTGGAAATCATTTCCGACAATAAGTTTATTTTTGAGCTAGAAGAAGCCACCACATGGTTGAGATCTGTAAGTTACATGGAATGAGCCTCACCTTTATAGATTGAACTGGACGCACATAATCTTTCAAAGGCTCTTCAAAATTCATTAATAAGTTGCGAGGCTACATCATCAATAAAGAATGAGTATAATTCCACACTGTATGATGAGTAAACTTACACAAGCAAAGGCTTTACCTCCTTCTGTTGCTTGACGGATAACATTTTAGACTTCAGGCGAAGACAACGTAAAACAAATATAAAACGTGTTGTGACCAGTGTAGCAAATGACAATGTAAAGTAACCTTGTTTGCAGATCAAGCCAGCTTTCATAGATATCATTTTTTGCATCTAAATGTTCTAATCAGATTTCAAACGTGTTATAATGAAGATTCTTTCTGTTACCTCCGGTTTTTTGTAATTGGGTTAACAATGGGTGTCCAAGTTTTAAGTGCCACCTATAACTCTAAATTTTTGGCTGGAAAATAATTATGCATATGACTAGTGCATGTTTAATCTTGCTGCCCAATGGAATGTATTTAACCATATTTGTTAGTTGAAATGTATGCATTTTTTAATTTTTTGTAGAACTTCTACCTAATGAAATTTTTAATTGAATTTTATGTTGACATTTACATGCTATTCTTTTTATTTTTATTTTCTTTTAGTTTAAATTGATTACTGATTATCAATACATACATAACTTTTATGTTATTTCTTTTGATTAATAATTAATTATTTGAAATTTATTTTTATAATTTACTATATCAGGTGCAGAATTTGAAATTTTAGAAGTGTTGTTTAAAGTTCATTTTTCAGCCACAACACTATCATGCTGTCCAATAAAAATACGCTATTAAATATTAAAAATTCTATAACATTTAATGTGGTTATTGCCTTACACCTTTATCATAATTTAGACAATAGAATTGAATCAGAGTTTTCAAATTTTGCTCTTTAATGAATTTTTTTTGCCTTTTTTCTACAACAACACAATCATGCTATTATAAGAAAATACATTATTAAATGTTTAAAATTTTATAAAATATAATGTGGTTTATGTCTTACACTTTTATGATAATTTAGACAATATAATTCAATTATAGTTTTCAAATTTCTTGCTTGTATAATTTTTTTTACCTTTTTGTGCCACAGCACTATAATGCTGTCCCGTGAAAATATGTTATTAAATATTTTAAATTTTAATGTGGTTAATGTCTTACTAATTTTACACCTTTCATACCTACATTTAACTTTTTATGCCTCACCTTTTTAATGTGAGGCATAAGAGTGGTGAAAGAGAAATTTTGGAATATATCAAATAGTTCGTAGTATTTTTTCCTCTTTATGTCCATGGCCAGCAGTCGGATAATATTTTTCATGTTCAATAGGTTTGGGCGGCATATGAATTGCCTATGCAGTCAGACATTTACATGTAAAAAAATTTGTAATGTCCATTCAGCTCCATTTTAATGCATTTCAAGTCCTGTTAATTATTCCGAATCAATTCACATATGTCCAATTTATCAAACACAACATAAGTATCGGCTAAAATTAGTTGTATTAATCCAAGTAAACTCCATATTTGGGATATGGACAAAATTTCACACACCAAGACAGTTCTCCCACTTCACGGAACTTGGCATATGAGTGTTGGTTATCTCAATAGAGACAACCGACACCCAAAAGCCTTCCAACTTTGCATCCCTCGCTTACCTTCTTTTATGGGTTTTTCTATAACCCTTTGTCATTGGACAACTTAATATATCTATAAGATTTTGCAAGTGGGCATCTTACATCTAAATAGCATCTTCACAGTTTCTATATCATGTATAATTAGAAGTCTTTTAAAAAGATGTATACAAGTAAGAGCAGTATAGCCACATGGGTGGGACATGTAAAGTAGAGTGTGAAACCCTCTTTTTAAACATGATGTTTCTCATCAAGCCAGTAAAAGATGATGAGATGGGCAGCTCTTCTAGTTCGTCAAAGAAATCATTTTCTTCCGATTTGGGTGAAGAGTAATTCCTAAGATCTGGGAAAGAAATCTTGAGTCTTCTTTGATGCTGCCATTAAAAGGTGATCACTCGTATTTAGGAGTATCATTTCTTGTACATCAGCAGTGGGGTCTCTTGCATGTTCGGTTGGACTTTGGGGAGTGGCATGATTTGGTCTTTCCCACCGTTGGTCTTTCCCACCGAGAGGTAGAGTAGGGCCGGGATAAGCATTAGTTGGACATCTTTCTACGTGCTTTTTAGCTTAACAACCTATTGAAGTGCTGCACCTATAATAGCCCCTGAAGAAGCAAAATGCCACAAAGATCAAAAGTAAAAATCAGGTACACAATACCAGAGATCACCGAGAAACTTAACAACAAAATTATAAGGCTGAATCTAAATATTATCACATGGAGATTACTAGTAGTTGCAGCTCCTTGATTTTTACCAAACAGTGAGCCACAGTATTGACTTGTCTTCTGATAGCAATAAACTTAACTTCCACAAAATTTTCAAGCAGGAAACAACGTGGTGCACAAAGTGCCCCACCTTAGACCAGTTCTTCCCTCTTTTGATGAAGTCTTACACCATTGCAGCAGAAATGCCCTCAAATATGGCCTGATTAACCCCAAAGTCAGCAGCCACCTGAATAGTCGTAGCCGCAGCCAAATAATCTCTTCTAGTTTAAGACAAGAGGGCACCCACTTGCACAAACAGTAAGTGATCCACCCCCCAATCCCTTAAACAAATGCCAACACCCAAACCCCCATCCTCAGCCTGCAAAACCCAAAATTTCATCAAACAACCAGTTAATGGGCTGTTTTTGCTTTCAAACAGTCGTTTTAGTTCAATGAAAATTCGAACAGCATTTTGGATTAAATTCTTTTTAGCTGCCTGCGTGACCAGCCTCCCCTTGGCAGCTGCCACAACTCCCCCACTGTTCTCACCTTCCTCATCTATATCTGCGGTCTCTGTAGCAGCAGGCCTGCGGCTAGATTGGATTCGCATCTCTTTGCAAGCAAGTATTTGTAGCGCATCCTGCCAATTCAAAGTCAGTTGTCAGATGCTCGAGGAAATATTTACATGTGAGCTCTAATTTCTTGGACAGGATGAAAATAGTGCATGGATGGTGGACTTTCAACAAATTGCTATAGCAGAAATGAAAGTTGCAAAGAGCATTTCTTTTAGGAGCACAACATTCCATGTACCAAAAAAAAAAAAAAGAGAACCACAGCATTGCAACAATATTCCAATTCAGCAGAACACATTTCTCTTCCCCTCGAATCCTCTTTATAGTAGCATTTATTGTAAATTACAAGTAGAAGTAAGCATCTGAGTATCAAAAGGGTGTCTATTAATTTCGCTAGCATCAAAGAATATTTCTCAGTTATGAGAGCAAATTACTCTGCTATAAAGCAGATTTCCATAGTGGCTTCTACTTGAAAGATTGTACAAACGCACTATGCCTTTCAGTTGTAAATAAAAGCATCAAAATTTTGAAGGCATATTTAAAATTTCAATGCAAAATGGAACATGGAAAATTATAAAAAGCACAACTCCTTTTTGTCTATTTAAATTCACATTTGAAACGGAAAAGACCATCAAGGAGGTTGCAAAAATGCAGACGTGAAAGCCAAAAATTTAATGAGAGCACAATTTGATAAGCCTGTGTGACATAGCGGAAGAAGTGTCACTCAAAGTTTTTTCATCTCCCTCTGGACATACCAAATATTTTATTCCACAACTATTATAGCTAGTTCAATTAAATGAAAAATTGAGAGCAGCATGATCATGCTGCCCCTTTGAAGTGTATTAGAAATTTCAGGGCAGCATGAACATGCTGCCTTCATGCTGCCCATTTTCGAAATCAAATGGAAAATTGAGAGCAGCATGATTATGCTGTTAGAAATTTCAGGGCAGCATGAACATGCTGCCTTCATGCCCACCCAAAAGCAACAAACTTGAAGGTCAATCAACAAGCATCAGAAAGTGGGAAGGAGTCCAGCAGCAACAAGTGGCAAATAGCAGATCAGCTACCTGGTGATAATTAAGCAACACAGACTAGCATATGCCCGATGGATGATTTGATTGACCAGGACAAAAAAGTGATTAAAAATCAGAGGGAAGTGACATGAAAAAGGTTCTTCACGAAGAGAGACAAAGCCGGAATTTAATAAAAAACACAAATATAGGCCATAACCAAACACATTGGAACAGACAGAGATGAAAAGAAAAGAAAAGAAAAACTCCACTACCTCCTTGTACATGTGCTCCAGCTGCTCCTTTGCTTGAGGAAAGTTGCTTGAACACCATTGTTGAAGTGTAAAGATGTTTTCTGCATTAGCTCCTCAGGTTTGAGTTAAAAAAGGCTCATGTAACTCACCATAGCAATGATGTAATGAATAGCTTATGGATAGTTGTACGTTCAAGAAATATGTCATGAAGACATTGGGAAAAAATTGAAACAACTAGGTAAAAAGTTGAACCTATCCATCTGTTAGCTGCTGAATGTGCAACCTCAATTGCATTTTCTGTAATATGTAGGAAAATTGGGCATGGAGAAGCTCATAATTTTTAAATTATTAGGTGGGAAGCACTATAGATAGTTATATGCAAAGAATAAATTCTTACTCATTGCTTCGAGTGCAGCAGGATCATTGTCTGCATAGAGCACCATTTCCTCCTGTGTCATAATCAACGTCAACTTCTTGTTTGACAAAAATGATCCAAATTATCTAAAACAGATCATTTACCTTTAGTTCATTATGCTTATGTTCAATAGCTTTGAGCTTGGTGAGAGAAATTTCCCTCTCATCCTGTTATAGGTTAAATCTTAGTCTAATGCCAAAGGAAATTTGATCATGAGTGAAAATACAATAAACTATTCTGCATAAACTCAAACACACTTACAGATTCTTTTATGCCCTTCTTCAGTGCATCCTTTTGTTCCAGCAGTTTTGCCAAGCGCTCTTTACTGCTTATGAGATCCGATTCCAGTTTTTGGCAAGCATTTCTCAACTGCTTACTTTAGATAAAAGTATTTCCAAAGTAAAATCATCTACTGCCTTCAGTTATATATTGAATACAAACAGAAAATTCTACCTGGTTTCCATCCAGCACAACTAGGAAGACTCCAAAAGTAAACCTGCCAAGGAAGACAAAATGACAAACAATTAAAAGGCATATCAATGCCAAGAATAAGAGATAATCCTGCACATTTAAGCCACGAGCCTTGATATGCATATTTGAAACTTTTTCCTTGAGTCGACATATCCCAAGTAGGTTAGATATTAACCAAATGTCAAAGGTAGTAGATACATCAACTTAGCAAGTCAGCGTTAAGTTTTCATTACTCTTAACTAAAAGGAGATACTCACGGATGTGCCAATCTTGTCTTTTAAAACAAGGTCATCATCCACTAGACTCTGAACAACATCTTTCACAGACTGAGTAATGACACCTTTCTTGGGTTACAATTTTTCAAGTTCCTTAAGCTGCGATTTTGCAAAGCACGAACCAAAAATCAATATGAAATAAAAGCTTTATAAAGAACAGTGAGGAATATCCTCAAAATTTTTTTTATATACGCATTCCAAATCATTGGCAAGCATATGAGAAGGATATTCGCTTGTGCTGGCATGAACGCAAAATAAAATTCTTTGGCCGTCAAGGGAATAAGGATCAAATAAATCAGAAGTAATGACAAATCTACCAGAACACAATATATAGAATGAGTTTTATGCAGCCAATAGCATATATATATATATATAAACAAAAAAGGACTAGAACATTACCCATAATGTGTGAGAGAGAAAAAGAGATGCTGTAAGACCCCAAGTGTTGTCTACCTTTCTCAAGTTATGCCAAAACATGCTGCCCATTTTCGAAATCAAATGGAAAATTGAGAGTAGCATGATCATGCTGCCCCTTTGAAGTGTATTAGAAATTTCAGGGCAGCATGAGCATGCTGCCTTCATGCTGCCCATTTTTGAAATCAAATGAAAAATTGAGAGCAGCATAATCTCATGCTGCCCCTTTGAAATCTATTAGAAATTTCAGGGCAGCATATCATGCTGCCGCTTTGAAGTCTACTAGAAATTTTAGGGCAATATGAACATGCTGCCCATTTTTTAAAATCAACTGGAAATAAAAAAACCTAACATGAAACCCAAATTTTAGATAAAAACTAGACCTCACAAATTTTTTTTGACAGACCAGCTAAAAATGTAGACTAGCTGCATATTCAACTCATGCATTCTCTTATCCCAGTAAAAGAGTAAACACTCACAGTAAGCACTGTGTTGCGTGCAGAACAAGGTCGAGTGATTAAAAAACATTAGAACTTAAGCAACAATCACTATCTACCAAAAAATGGTGCAAAAAAGCAGGTCACTCACAGTAGGAAGAAAATAAGTAAAGTGAAGCTCGAGAAAAAAAATGTGAAACGAGTTGAGATTTTTGAAAACCAAAAAGCCCTAAGCAGACATGATAGAAAATTTTTAAGAGTATTCTCGATAAAGTTGGACCAAAAGGCTGTGAATAGAAGAAAAATAGAAAAATTTTAAAATTGATTTAAAGTAAACATTAACCTAAAATGGAAGAAAAGTGAAAAAAATATGTGTAACATACTTGAAATAATAGTTTGAAGATGAAATTTGCCGGAGGACTGAAGAGCAAGTCGCCGAAGGACTGAACACAGAGATGCCTTAGGATTGAAGAGAAAGTCGCCGGAGGATCGCCGATGGACGGATGAGCAAATCACCGAAGAATGGACAATATTATCACCGGAGAATGGAAGAAATCGCTAGAAGACGGAGGACTAAATCGCAGGAAGATGGAGGACTAAATCGCCGGAGGACGGAGAAGACGATTGCCGGAGGACGGAGAAGATGATCGCCGTAGGACGAAATCGCCGGAGAGTGGAGGATGAAATCGCCGGAAGAGGGAGGAGTAAATCGCCCACAGTAGGAGAAAATTTCGGGATATCTGATTTGAAATCGACGGACGAGTAAAGCAAAGAGGATTTAGAAGGGTGGGTATTTTCGTCTATTTACACAACTACCACCATTAATAACGTTTTATGTTAAGTAAATTTATTAACGAAGGTTTCTGTAATTAATAAATTTTCATTGTCTCTATGTGTTAATGCCCCTAATTTAATTGACGTTATGAATATCAGTAAATGAGATAGAATACTAAATGTTTTGAGGTTTAATTTAATAAACTAGGTACCTAACTCTTGGCTCTCTGTATGAGCCATTCATCTACCAGATTGATGGCACATATACTAACCCACATTAGTATAAGTGATATTGACAGAAATATACACTAACATGTATGCCATCAATGTGACATATTGATGACCTAATTCTAATATTGTTGGATATTCTCATCTCCTATGTATACTTTATGCTGGGTTGATTGTGAGAGAAAACAAGCATGAAAACGCTTCAATTCTATTGACCTTATATGGTTATATCTTCTTGTTGGATATTATCATCTCATGCAACTTAGGAACATCCGAAAGTGATTTGACTTAAGAAAAATAGTTATACGTCCAAGGAATCTCTCCAAATTTTAGGTAGATTGTTCAGACCAAACTAGGTAGAAATTTTTGGATGTTGCACGGAATCTCTCCAAATTTTAGGCAGATTGTTCAGACCAAACTAGGTAGAAATTTTCGGATGTTGCACGGAATCTCTCCAATTTTATCTTATTTATATCACTATCCTTGACGACCTATTCCTAATGCATTCCCAACTCGACGGAACTTTTCTAATTCTTATTTATATCTCTATCCTTGACGACCTATTCCTAAGGCATTCCCAAGTCGACGGAACTTTTCTACAACAACGGGGTTAATCATGATAAATGTTATGCGAAACTGTTTCCAACTTGTACGTTCTTGTTGTTTACTCTTTTTTTCTTACTATCCGTAAGTCGATCCTTGTCCACCCCCACAAAAAATTTACTTGGTATAGTTATCATGGATGCAGGGGAAGTTTTGGTCAACGTGGAGAAAACCCTAAGTATTGGAAGAAAGTAGCTTTCAAGCAACCGAGGTATGTATAGAATTTGGAAAACATAAACAGAAAGAAGTGGCTAGCAACCTAAACTATTGGGAAGTATTTTTAATTCTTCTTTATGATATTGAGCCTAATATAAGAAACATATAAGAGCCCTTTATCTACGTGATCAATCACACACATGTTAGTGCATATTAACGCTAATAGTACTTACACTAACATGTGCTAATATATGTACTATCAATTTCAAATATGAAGGGCTGCCATGCATTCCTTAGGACGGCTCTAAAACATGAGTGGACAAAAAGAGAATACCCATTTAACCCAAGTTTGTATCGAACTCATAATATCTATAAAACCCCCTTCTCCACCCTCCTGCCTTCTCCACCTTCTGCGACCCTCCTGCCAAGCAATCCCTCTCTCTATCTCCGGGAAAAAATACAATGGCTGTTAGTAATGCTAGTGTGACCATCAACAAAAGAGAGGTAGTAGCAGCGGTGCTGCCACTGCAAGAGCACTGGCTGCCCCTATCCAACCTTGATTTGCTGCTCCCACCAATAGATGTGGGTCTTTTCTTCTGCTACAAAAAACCCGAAAACCAAAACCATCTCAACTTCTCCTCCATGGTTGCGATCCTCAAGTCGTCTCTGGCCCAAGTGCTCGTCTCCTACTACGCTTTCGGAGGAGAGGTGGTCATCAATTCTTGTGGGGAGCCAGAGCTGCTGTGCAACAACCGTGGGGTAGACTTCATCGAAGCTTATGCCGATATGAAGCTCTGCCAACTCGACCTGTACAATCCTGACGCCAGTATTGAAGGAAAGCTCGTGCCGGCCAAGAAAGATGGCCTGTTTTCAGTTCAGGTGAGAGACTAGCATAGTCATGATTTATATCTCATGATCAGCTCGTTTCTTCTCATTTCACGAAATGCTCTCAGTTAACGTTCTCCGTTTGTAGACGCACGTAGCTCATTTCATGTTAAGTTTAGAAAAAAGCAAGTCATGCAAGTGATTCCTTGATTTTGCTACATTTTCTCTTAAAATCTATTTGTTCCTCCTTTCCAAGCTATTCTCTGTGAATAGGATACATCGATCATGAGAATTAATGGCGAAGTGGTCAAATGCTAACGCACATGCGGTAATTTGTACTAGTATACGTCATCGATCTAAAGCTTCTAATTGGTCGAGGATATTTTGACATGTAGGGGGACAAAAATATTCCTTTTTTTTCTTAGCTCATTGTTCAACAATAATTATCAGAATGAGGCTATATGCACCCCAATAATCCCCTTATTACTCTAATAACCCCATAAAACTCCTCAAGAATTTGTGAGTAAAATGGGATATTAAAGGGATTATTAGGGTGCATATAGCCTCATTTTGTTTATTATTGTGATTTACATCTCTCTTATAAAATTTTACTAAAAAAATACTCAGAGTCATATATATATATGACAAAGTGTGGTGAAAAGTTAGCCAAAACAGGCTTAGGGTGACTTTTGAGCTAGGGCAAATTTAGGGTAGATTTTTCATCAAATCTGCTTAACTAGAAGTTTCGGTAAAAAATTGTCATTTCGGTTCTTTTTTTGGCGTGGGTTTAGGTAAGTTTGCTTAATTTTTTAAGTTTAGGTAAGTTTAAAAATTGTCATTGTAGCCCTAACTATGATCTAACATGGAGGGGCACTATTATTATGTTGGACAAGCATCTATCATTGATGTAATGGTAAAGGGACCATTAATAATTAATGCAGCCATTGGCCATAATCTAAATTAATAAATTTATATCTTAAATAGCAAAAAGTATATATTTTAAATAAAGTTATTAAATTAATATATTATAATTATATTAAATATAAAAATAATAATTTTAAAATCTCGCCTTCGGCCTTCAATTTTCTCAAGCGTGCCCTGTCCTCAACTAAATAAAAATTGACCCCTCTCCGAATTAAATCCGACAACCTCCAAATCCGACAAGCTTTGGAAACAGTCATTCTATGGTCAAAACGTTTCCAAAAAATAAATAAAAGAGCGCCGGTCCCCACCACTTCAAATAAATTTTCTGCATGGAAAAAATACTGGCCCGGTAAGAGCGACCTAATACGATGATTAGTACTTTTTTATTCAACGTCAACCTTGTCACTTGCACCTGTCTTTAATTCATTTTAGTATATTTAAATTTTGTTATGTTGTTGATTAATTTTGGTGAACGGGGTACTGTGGCCAATGGCAGGTGACGGAGATGAGGTGTGGGGCCATCGTGGTGGGCTGCACCTTCGACCATCGGATAGCTGACGCCTACTCCGCCAACATGTTCCTGGTAGCGTGGGCCGAGACGGCCCAGTCAAAGCCACTCACCGTCCATCCCTCTTTCCGCCGCTCCCTCCTCAGCCCCCGCCGCCCGGGCTCTTACGACCCGTCCGTCAAGGACCTCTACGTGCCCGTCTCCTCCCTGCCACCCCCGGGGGCTCCCAAGCCTGGCGCCGAGCATCCCATCAGCCGCATCTACTACATAACTGCTGAGGACATCGCCCTACTCCAAGCACGCGCCTCCTCGGGCGGGCCAAGTCGGACCAAGCTCATGGCATTCAGCGCCTTCCTTTGGCAGCTCGTGGCCCGAGCCTGCCCGGACGGGTCGAAGCGATGTAAAATGGGATTGGTGGTTGACGGCCGGATGAGGCTGAGCCAGGAAGGGGACCTCGCCAACTACTTCGGGAACGTGCTGTCCATTCCATTCGGCGACGAGAGGGTAGACAGACTGGAGGCGTGGCCACTAAGCCGGGCGGCCAACGCGGTTTGCCAGTTCTTGGGCAGCGCCACCACGAAGGAGCACTTCATGGGCCTGATAGACTGGGTGGAGTCGATAAGGCCAGAGCCGGCGGTGGCGAAAATTTACTGCAAGGGGACGGACGAGGGGCCAGCCTTCGTGGTGTCAGGGGGGATGAGGCTTCCGGTGGGGGAGGTGGAGTTCGGGTGGGGGAGACCGGCCTTCGGGTCTTACCACTGCCCTTGGGGTGGAGACGCAGGGTACGTGATGCCGATGCCGAGCGCCAAGGAGAACGGGGACTGGGTGGTATACATGCACCTGCTCAAGGGGCAGATGGAGGTGGTGGAGGCCGCGGCCGGAGACATTTTCCGGCCTCTTACAGCAGAGTATCTTGGATTGGACGAAGAGACATGCTAAAGGCAACATGGTACAATTGTGTATCACCCACTTAAGGACATAATTAGGAAAGAAAATGCACTTAGGTCCAATTACTGTATTAATTACCATTTTATGGACAATGCATTCAGACAGCTAGTTTAATAACAATTTTGCCCTTATCTAATTCCTAAAGCAACCATGGATCGCGGGACATGGCCAAAAGCGTGCTCTGCCATGGCCAGGCCATGACCAGACGCGCTTGGCCATGGCTAGCTCTGGAGCTTTTGCCATGGCCGTGGCCGGCAATTATCTTCTCTTTCAATTTGACCGTCAAAGACATTTCTCATCCTATCTTCCACCAATCCGCTCCTCAATTTCCAACTAAATTGACTTCCATGTTTCGTCTCCTTCTTATCTTCATCCACCTCATCCTCAACTTCGAATGCTTCCCTTTCAATTTGACCGTCAGAGACACAGCTTGTGCTACTACCTTCGACTGCGGTAATGGCTCCGTTCTCCTACCCTTTCTGGTGAACTAATAGTGGGTCAGCCTACTTTGAGACCATTGGTAGGGATCAAACAACCCTATCCCTTACGGACACCAATGTGATTGGCCAGAATTGTCCCAGGGCCGGTTCAACACAACGTCACATTCGACCCTTTCTCTCCTGTTGGATACAAACCGGTAGATGTCAAACTTCGGTTCTTCTTTAACTGCTCGAACTCCTCCTCCTTTGCTCTGAAACGACCCACTCTCCATCTCCTGTGTCAATCACGGGCCTAGAGCGATAGTAAAATTTTACTATGTATCTCGGTATGAAATTCTACTATTTGAAAACATTCAACCCGGTCTCTTAGGTCGTGTGATCATGCAAACGGCATCTTTCATGGATATCATGTTTATATACGACAGCGCATCCAGTCGTGTGTCCTAACATACGATCTATTTAATTATGTGTTAGTAAGCATACAATATTTAATTATCCATTGTGGTGTTTATTTGATCAAATGATATGTGCCAATATTGTGTCACAGGAAGCACGAAAAGAAGACATCCTCAACCAATCGTATAATAGTTCTTATGATAGACAATTGGGTCATATTATCGCATACACGCCACCTACTACGGTTGATTGTTAGTTAGAATACGATTGTAGCATTATTTATTGGCCAATGATGATGATCTCACGATAGAGGCTGGACACAGAACATTTCAAATAGAAAACCAAATTCAATGTTTCACATAAGATTTCAAATCGAAATCATGTTACTTCAGACCAACTAAATTCTGATTAAGTCAACGATCGATTAATCTGGCACGCAATCTCACATCATTACATACAATCGATCAACCTCGGCTAATCATCGATAACTACTCATTTATAAAGTCCGTTTCATGATGCATGTAACCATGATGCATACGTGATCAAGATCTACTTGAATTCCCACACATGGAACATACTTTCATCAATCCCCACATACATCATATTTAAATTATAAACAACCATGATTTCATAGCAAATACCCCACATGTATGTGTTTATACATTTCTAAATACATGGTTATGCTTTGACAATAGCTCATAAGGCAATCCACACATGCTTCAATAAAAATCTAATCATAATTATCAACTGAAATAATAGGTGAAATCTAACGTAAACCATCATTCAATTCATATAAAATCAAATGTTCAACTCTTAGAAGCATGATTATTATACACATGAAGCTAGAACATAATATCATCATTCACCTACAATTCATTAATATTATAAGATAACATATCATCTCATTGTCATATAATAACCTTTATAGAAACATACTTAAAACATAAGAATTTCATCACCCATAAGTTCAAGATAATCAATGTTAATATGTCTAACCATCCACATGTAATTCCACAAAATGCTTAAGCATGTTCTATAAATACCAACATAAGTAGCATACCCTTCCAATAACTTACTTTAGCTTAAAACACTCCACATAAATATTAAAAACATCACTTGGGAGCAAAAATACCGAAATAAGCATAACAAACAAAAGGGCCAAATATGTTGTGTAGCTGATCGAGCCGTTCAATCGGATGACCATAAAATTGGCGAAACTTGTTGTGTGGCCAATCTATTGGCCTGGCAGTTCGATCGGCACAATCGATCGTTCACTAGGCCCGATTGATCGCCAACAAGGCAAATTGAGGTCTTCTTCTTCCTTTCAAAATTCAAAACCAAAACACCATTAATGAAGCTTAAAGTCTTCATTCCAAGCTTCATACACCATCAAAATCAATTTAAACATTCTAGAAAATTAAATCAACTTATTTCAAATCAAAACCCTAAGTAATCAAGGTAAAAGATTAACTTTTTACAAATCCGCCATTAAACCCCTAAATATGAAACCCATTTAATCAAAACACATAAAAAATCGAGATTTGTGTACATAGTATGGCTCAGATGAAAACTCATTACCTCTCCACTTAATTTGAGTCGGATTTGCTTCTCAATCACCTCTAAAACCTTCCAAAAGTAAGATTTTTATGTTAAAACACACTTAAACCTGATTTAGACTTTAAAATCATAAAACAAAACCCAGATATATAGCTTAGGAGGCATAAAATTAAAAATTTGAAGGTTAGGGTTTGAGGTATAGGAGTAATGATTTGAAATTGGATTAAATTGTTGGAGCAATATAAGATTAATAAGATTTTTAGAAAACCCTAAAGATTAAGCAAGGATCAAGAAAATCTTACCTCTAATTACTTCTTTTTTGGGCCTAATATGGGATTAAGCTCAAAATCTCCTAACTTAGCCCTTTTTAAAATGGGAAAGGGTCAGCCCCTTTCCTTCTATAGGAATGAATGAGCTATACCTAATTAAAATTTAGGGTGAGAATAAAATTATTAACTAAAAGTAGGTATTTTGGTCATTTAAACACTAATTAGGACTAGAAAAATTCTAAAATTTTTTGTAATGACTTCTTTTGATATATGGGATGTTTTGGACCACAACCCTAAATTCGGCTGTGGGGCCCACGGGGGGGGGGGTCCCGCTAAACCCTAATTTTCAAAAATTCACAAATGGTTTTGATTTACTTAAAACTCATAAATATGAAGTTATTTTTGTTTAAAACCTTTGAAAATTACCTTTATTTTTGAAAATAATCAAAATTGATTAGAAACAGTTTAATCCACATAATAATGATTAAATAATAAATAAAAATAAAAGTAAACCAGTTCAAGACAAGAGTTCTTACATAATTCTCACTGAAATCATGGGGAAACCTATTCAAAACTGTCATTTCCATCAAGTGAAGTCTAATGCTCATTCCTACAAGCATATTTAATCCAACCATGAAATTATAACATAACATCACCATTCACCCACAATTTATCCATACGATAAGAGGGCACATTAGTTCGTTGTCATACAATAACCTTTCTGGAAGCATGCTTAAACATAGAAAATCATCAACCATAGATTTAAGATAAATCATACTAGCATGTCTAATCATCAACATGTACTTCTACAAAATTACTTAGACATGCTCTATAATTTCCAACATAAATAGCATACCTTTCCAGTAGCTTATTTTAACTCAAAACACTCCACATTAACATTAGAAATAACATTAGTAAAAGTATCGAATTAAGCATAGGAAATAAAATGCCCAAAATCTACTATGTAGCCGATTGATCGGCTTGCCAAGCCATTCAATTAGATGGCCACAAAATCAGCCTGCAATTCTGTTTGGCCGATTAATCGGCCTATAATGGCGACCGATCGCCATAACGTCAGATCTCGTTCGTCTTCTTCATTTTGAAAACTAAACTAAGATACCATCAATCAAACTTTAAACCTCTATTTAGAGCCTCAAACATCATAAAAATTTAATCAAACCTTCCAGAATACTAAATCTACCCATTTTCAATTAAAGCCTTAAGAAATTAATGCAGAAGATTAATTTTTTACTAAACTACCATTAAAGCACTAAACATTGAATCCATTGAAGAAAAACAATTCAAAACCAAGATTTTAAACACAACAAGCTTGAGGATTAAACCCATTACCTTTCACCTCTTTTTGGGTCAGATTAGCTCCTTAATCTCCTTTGAAACCTACCCAAAAATGTGATTAATACCCACCTAAATCCAATTTAGAACTTGAAAATCATTAAAAAAAATCTAAGATTTAGAGCTTTAGGGACTCAAAAACGAAAATTTGAAGACTAGGGTTTGAAGTAAAGATGCAAATCAGTGACTTAGTGGCTTGAAAACGAGATTAACAAATGAAAAAAGATGAGATTATAAGAAGTTTATGAAAAAAACACTAATGATTAAGAAAAGATTAAGAGAATCTTACCTCAAATCACCTTTCACTTTGGGCTAATGGGGATTAGGCCTCTTAATTCCCAGGCTCAGCCATTTCCCAAATGGGAAAGATGTCAGCCCTTTTCTTTTATAGTAAGGAAGGGGTTAGACCTAATCAAAATTTAGGGTATAAATAAAATTCTTAACTAAAAATGCGTAATTTTGTTATTTAAACCCAAATTATGTCCAAACAAATTCTGATTTTTTTTTCTAATAACTTGTTTTAATGTCTAAAATATTTTGGATCAAAAACTCCAAATTCGACCGTGGTGCCCACATAGGGTCCTGCCAAACCCTAATTTTTGAAAAAAATTTGAAAAATACAAAAAATTCACAAATGTCCTAAATTTACTTAAAACTAATAAAGTTAAATCAGTTTTGATTAAAACTTTTAGAAACAACCTTTATTTCAAAAATCCTTAAAATCAATTAGAAGTGGTTTAAACCACACGATGACTATTAAATAATAAATAAAATTTAATGTAAACCGGTTTAAAACAAGAGTTCTTACAGAAGGTTTTCTATCTCTCATCTCCTTTACTTTAGATACTGCCCTATGTTCAGATCTTATAACCACCTTTGTAGAAGTAGTTGTGTTTTGTTCTTTCTCAACTTCAAATAGTTATACTATTTTACTAAGAATTTTAGGGTCCAAGTCTTATTTTAGGAAATAGGCATCCTAGATTTAATGACTCTCACTGTCCTATCAGTATGGTGTACTATAAACTTGTGCCCATTAGAGTGTTCATTGTACCATATAAAGTTACAATTTTTTGTTTTAAGGTTCAATTTACTTCTATGTTAGTTAGACACTTTTACATGTACCTTAGACCCCCACACTTTAAGATGACCTAAGTCTGGACATCTACCTGTCCATAACTCATAAGGTGTTTTATTGACAGCCTTTGAGGGTACACAATTAAGCACATACACGATGGTGTCTAATGCCTCACCCAAATATTTATTCTTAGTTCTGAGTGATTTAACATAGATCTAACCATATCTAAGAGGGTTATGTTTCTCCTTTTAGCAACTCCATTTTGCTGAGGAATATAGGGTCTAGTGTATTGGTGTATAACTCCTAGGTTGGTGAAATAGTCCTTAAACTTATCAGATGTGTATTCTCCACCTCTGTCCATTCTTAGGACTTTAATTAACTGACTTAATTGAGTTTCTACTTTAGCCTTGAATTCTTTGAATTTCTCAAAGGCTTCAGACTTTCACTTTAGGAGGTATATATAACCAAACCTAGAGTAATCATATATAAATGTAATAATATACACAATCCCTCTATGGGTTTCTACATTCATAGGCCCACATATATCTGAGTGAACGACCTCTAAAAGGTCTGTGGCATGCATACCCTTTGGGAAGGGCTGCCTACTTATTATGTCTGCCAAGCAATCTTCACATACATGTATATCCTTATATAACTTAGGGAGGAGTCCAATGTTGGACATTCTGTGTAATTTTTTAACATGCACCTGACAGAGCCTTAAATGTCACATCAAAGAATCAACATCATACACACACACACACACACACACACACACACCACATAATCAAACTTAGCTACTGCATTAATAGAAGAATCATATGCTACATCTAACTTAAATAAATCATCACAAAAAGAAGCAGTAAATAAAATTTTATTATTCTTGCGAACTATTGCCTTTGACCCCTTAAACCTAGTATCAAACCCCTTACTAGTGGGGAGGGGAATTGAGATAAGATTCCTTCTAATTGTAGGGGCAAAGAGGACAGCTGTTAGCACCAAGTTCATCCCCTAAGGAAGAGGGATCCTATAGGTGCTTGTAGCAGTCGCATAACAAAATGTGTTGTTCCCCATATAGATCTTGTGCTGCCCTGGAGACAGATCAGTCATCCTATCACCCCTAGTCATAGCCACATGCTTAGTAGTTGCAGAATCCAGCTACCAGCTATTCTCATTAGATTTAACAATCATAACCTCTGAGATGATGCAAATGATATCTTTCCTTTTTTTATTTGCCTTACTTCTAGCTCCCTGATCCCCATTAGGGCAATTGTTTTTAAAGTGACCCATCTGGCCACATTTAAAACAAGCCCAGTGGGTTTGTTGCCCTTTCCACTACCTTAGGGTTTCTTGCCCCTTCTCTTTAAGTTTTTCTTCCTTTGACCTTGACCACCACTTCCTCCACCTCTCTTAGAGCTACCATATTGGGCAAGGTTTGCAAATGCACTCAGAGGACTCACATGGCTCCTCCTATCCTGCTCTAAGCCAAACTTGGCAGTGAGGTCATCTAGTGTGAGTTTCTTATAAAAAATGTTTAATGCAAATACCATACTCTCCCGAGACTTATGGAGGCTATTTAGAACAGTTGAAACTTGGATCCCCTCATTTATGGGGTTCTTAAGGATCTCCAGATCACTTGCAATGATGAACATGAAGTTAATATTAGGGCTACACTAAAAACCCGAACCTGACCCGAACCGGGTGAACCCGACCCGAAATTAATTGGGTTTGGGTCGGGTACTTACTCGGGTCATGCAAAGTATAAAAAAAAACCCGTATGAGTTTCGGGTCGGGTTTAATAAAAAAAAACCCGGAACCCAACCCGACTGCTTTATTTCATTACCCAAACCCAAAATCCCTAATACCCTTTCTCTCATTTGGCGACTACGCGACGGCAACATTCCCACCCTCCATTCATCGTTGGCTTGCCGGCCTTCCCCGATTGCCCCTTCATCCCCCTCGTCTACTACTTGCCAACATCCCACCTTTGTCCTTCTTGTTTGTGGCCTTCCCCGACTCCCCCTTCTTCCTCCACGTATGCGGCCTGCCAGACTCCCCATCATCGGCGGGCCTCCCACTTTGTCCTTCCTGTCTATGGCCTGCCAGCCTCCTCGAGTCCTCGTCGTTGGCCGACCTCCCCCTTCTTCCTCCCAAGTCTGCAGCCTTCCAGCCTCCCCTTCACCGGCCGACCTACCCTTTGTGTCATCCCTATATACGGCCTACCCAAAAAAATCCTCCCTGTCCTCACCCCCTTCACCCCCCTTCATTAGTTGCTTGCCAGCCTCCCTGTCACCGGCCGACCTCCCCCCTTGTCCTCCCTGTCAAGCCAAAAATGATATCAGAGAAGATGTTCTACTACAAAAGAAGAAAGAAGGGAAAAGCAGTTCAAAGTCACTCTTAGCCTCTGAAATCTGAGCTCTTGGCAAAGCAGGAAGCTGATGCCCGATGCAGTAGATAGGGGGTTTCACCAATTTTTCAAGTATGGCTAGCCTAGTGGGGTTGACCTCTTCCATTGTGTTGCAGAGCATGGCATTTGTGTCCAGAGCAAGAGGAATCTACTTCCGGAAGAAGGTAGACTAGGGGTTTGACCCGTCGGTGTCACAGAGGTATGGAGAGCTGGGACCGGTTGATCTGGACTGAGTCGGGGAAGCCTGGGACATGAAACTCGTCTGCGACAGTCCGGGCGTGGGGGAGGTTGAGCCGAAGGGAGAAGTAAGCCACGTTGCCGTACTCGCCGCAGGTAATAAAAGTGGCTTCCATTTTATATTTAATATCTCATTTGTAAAAGGTGTGAATCATGCTATTTTATAAAACACCAAAAGTGACAATAAATTATTGCCAAACTTTTTATACTACCCTTATATTTTCTATAATGCCTTCAAGTATAAATTTAATTTAATATATTAGTTAGGTTTTCTTAGACTTTAAATAGAGGATAAGTATGATTATCTTATTTCAATGAGATTATTTTAAAGGAACAAGTTTATATGAGCCTGGGCTCACGTGAGTTTGCATGAGCCCAAGCTCTATGGGTCATCAGATTTACATTTGACAGCCCATAATACTAAGGGGTTTAAATGCCCCTAGTATTATGAGCCATCAGATATAAATCCGATGGCCCATAGAGCCTAGGCTCACGTAGGTGCGCGTGAGCCTGTGCTCATATAAACGGGACTCTATTTTAAATGGTTGCTACATATCAACTTGATTCTTGTTGCTCATATGACATGAGCTCTAACCTTATAAGGTTATATCTTACATTTCTAAATTCAAATTTACCCATCTTTTGTTATGTTAGAAAGGTCTACGAAATGAGACCCATATTGGTACGATTTCTTAAACCTTTTTATGAGTTTCACTCATACAACACACTTTTTGATAATAATTTTTTATATGTTAGCCTATATTATACAAGTTCAGATCTACGCAATCTTGACAACCTTAAAAAAGTCTCGATGAGCTCTATTAAATGAGGTCCACCACCACATTGGTCTTGAATATAATGGGCATGTCCTAGGACACTATTATCTTTTCCAATGTATGACCTAAAATTAAGTTTATAAAATTTTGACTCGTGATTACCTACTATAAGTGTATTTGGTTTAATATAATTACCCCGGAAGCATGACTTGTAACTATAGCATGCAAGGGACACCTTTATTTGATACAACTGACGGTTTATGTCAAGGTTTACATCACATCAAATATGCACAACTCTTATGTAAGTTACTTAGATTTAAAACCCTCAAATAAATAACATAATTAAAATAGTTATTTGATTAATTATATTTGGATCAAATTAAAAAGAAACCCTAATGTGTGTGAAATAAAACAAACAAAAAAAGTAACAAATCTAATTTTTTACATGAAAAACCCTTACGAGAAAAACCATTGCAATAAGGAAATTCATTAAAAGACAAAATTACAAAATCATCTTCAGTTACAATTACTATCTAGCAATAAGCCTATAAGATGAATTTCACTTCACGGTAGATGCTAAAAATTTGAATCTCATCCTTTGTTGTCTTTAATTATCCTTAGCGCGCAGTCATCTAAAATATCTACTAGAAGAAATCATCACATTTTCCCATGATCAAGCTCTTCCAAGTAATTAGAAGTTGAGAATTTTAAGATTTAGACCAAACTTAAAAAACAAAGTCCAAAGTGAGTTGGTATAACTTCAAGAAGTTTGTATATCTAAAAAAAATGAGTCTTCTGAATAAAAAAAAGCAATGAGTATTTGTGAGTAAACAAGTTTAAATCTAAGAGTTTGATATGGATAAGAGTAGAAAGAAAAAAAATTAACTCTAAAGAAAACTAGGTTGTTTTAAAGTAGGGCAAATTTCTCTTTTTAGTTTGTTGTAGAAACATTGTACATATAAGAAGGTTAAGTCGGTTTAGAAGATAAACATAATTTGGTTACGGAATCAATTTAGCAACTATTCTAGAGGGCAATCGATCTTTGTCCCTCGACTGTTCGATTTGCCGATTGATTGACTCAAAGCAAGTGATGCAGTAGGGAATAGATCGATCCAGACTTGACTTATTATGATTTGCAACAAGAAGTGATGATCACTTTAATTGATAAAAAAGTAAGTTATAGTTTAAATAAAACTCTTACACTCTTTTACAACATATGGGCAATTAGAATAAGGTGTGAAAAGATAAAATCAACCTTCATACTCCAATCTTTCATGGATCACATGTACCTTTAAATCAAATCCACATGTAGCTTATTTTTTATATAACTTTAATATTCAATAGCTTTCATCTTCAACAGCTCCTTAAGCTCACCTCAAGCCATTAAAGTACAAGATAAATCAATTATAATTTTATATTATTAATTTTGTTATAGAATTTACTAATATTATAATTATCTTTTACACATATTATCTCTAATTATTTTTATTTTTCATTAACTAACTTATATTTTCATGTGAAATACACGTGAATTCTTGGTCATTTTAAACAAAGTGAAAAACATTATAGACAACAAGAAGACAAAAATTTAATTAACTTAGATTCTCATAATTTGAACTAAGTTAGATTCTCTTGATTTTCTTATTATAGTAAGAAGTATTTGCTCCATCCTAAATTAATAGCTCCATTTAATAGAAAATTTTATTTTTTATTAATATTTTTATTTTATTAAATTTAAATAGTTGGGTACTTGGAAAAGCGTATCATGAACTTATTTTTCCTTCTCTTAGGTTTGGGTTTCACCATTCTACTCAAATATAGCTATTAATATAAGACAGAAGGATTGCATTAAAACCTTTCTATACTTCAGATAAATTTTTTTAGAATAAAACACTAAATACGAAACAAAGGGTTATCACTGTTCATATAGAATTTTGAAGCCAAAACTTGGTCAGCCGGCATGGGAAGCAGCCAAAACGAGGACGTACGTCATGTTCATTTCGTTTATGATTTCTTTTTACAAGACGAATCAGCACTACTGCATGCGTCAGACTGAAATTGAATTGATCGGTTCAAAGACGGCATGAAGCATATGCATCGTGTTATATACAATATGAACTTAATGAATATTAAGAACTACTGCTCCTTCAGTATGTAGAGCTTTAAATCATCCCTTCAAACTCCAGAGTCTATCTGTAGCGCCCATTGCGTACGTTAAGATGTTGAATAGAAAAGCAGAGCAGTCATTTTCTGGTTCTAGACAAAGCTAAATTATTATCCTAAACGGTCATGCATGGTCTGTGTCAATGGGGTGTAAAGTCAATGGTTTGGATCAATAAGAATCTTTTAGCACTTACACATGATTATGCTCTGAGGACGGCTGATTAAGTGGGATACAACCTGCTATTTCTGATCAGAAGGCCGATTAGGTTGGTACAGCTTGCTACTTATCAAATATCTCAGTTGACATTCTACTTCCGCCCACAGAATTAGAGCTTCTCTGTATCCATCAGCATTCAGGGATGGCATTTCCATCTTGTCGATCGAGATGCTCTCCTACATAAGGAGATACTGTTTCTTTGTTGAAGGGCAAATAACACTGGACAGTTGTTGATAAGTACAAGTTCATGATGACAATTCACATCTAGAAGCGGTAAGTTATCAGGGCTCACAACATCCCAGAGGATGGAAGTATGCTGATGTCAACGCGTTACTGCCTGTAGTATCTCGATAAGGAGAAAGAAATTTGGTAGTTGGCAAATATTGACGTAATTGTTTTCAACTTGTGCATTATCTACTGGAAAAGCAATGTCAAGTGTCAACTAATCGAGTGATGATCGTGGGTGGTTGAGTAAATATTTTCATACAAAGAGCCAAACAGGATGAACTTAATTAGAAGCATTATTAACCTATTGAGTCATGATCGATCGTGGTTTCTTTGAAGTTACAGACTTGAAAATTTTAATTTCGAGAGAGTTTGACGTTTTAGTTGACTCATCAGCCCATTATGATAATATCATGTAACAAAGACAGAAGACAGATTAATATTTACCCGACCTCTATATATAGATTTTTTTTACTTATGTTTAAAGGTTAATAGCCGGCCGGAAACCAACCAGAACCAACCGTCACCGTCAACTAGGAATAGAATTTTGCAAAATCTTCATATCCCAAACCAAAAAGAATATTCAACAAGAAGCCAAAGTTTTTGAAGTTGTGACTTGTAACCAAATACTAGCCATGAACCATTCTGAAACAAAAATAACATGCTACAGCCAACGAATAGCGGGTCAAAGCATAGTTCCTTATTGTTAAAACTGTATTATTGATGGACGATTTGATGGTTCATTCAATAGTGCAACAAGCATTTCCACATGACAAGAACAAGTAACTTGTCGTAACAATCACTTAAGACAGACGAAGACCAGTTAAGTTACAATAGAAAAAAGGATAGTCTGGTTAATTAAGAATAACAATAAACAATCAGTCTGCTAATGAAAATTAGCCTTGCATTGGCGTTTGGTTACTAGTACAGTTGAAAAAAAAAAATTATCCATCGCAGTTTTTAGGCACCCAATCCATTCATGAAATTTGAGCATAAATACGTAAACTTAGCCACCGAATTAGTAAGCAAAAATGGAGTGAGAAATTCAGATAATTATGGTCGAGCTTATTTATAATTTACAAATTTACAATTATAGCGCTGATAGAAACACAAAAAAACTGGCTGGGACTTTTACACACTCCGTCACAAGTTGAAGAAACTGATCAACACATATGTGGATAGAATGATTCTATTGCATGTGCCCCCGATAAAGACTCATGGGGTGTACCGAGTCTTTACTGGGGAGATTGGAGAAATACAATCATGTGGATAAGGTGGCCAGATATTACGTTTCAACGAGACGAAAGTCGTTGGAGATATATAACAAACGGATTTACATTTGTGGAGGCCCAATTGTTTTGGTCTAAGTTGTCTTAGTTCATGTCATCCTTGTCCCAGGTCCCCCCTACGAATCTTCTATGAACTGTCACATTATTACTATTCAGGCTATTAGTTAACTAGGACGGAGGGAGTACCTACCTCGTGTTGGTTGGATCTTTTTAGAGAGGTTTAATTTAATTGACGTTACGGCTATCAGTGGATGAGTTACAGTACCAAATGTTTTGAAATGGGTCCACACATTTTTGGACAGGAAGGATGACCAGTCCTTTTGCTTACAAAAATATCCTGTAAAGCACTAATTCTTGTATGAGAAAAAGTTAGTATGAACTGGAACTCACGCGGCAGCTCATGTTTTTTGATTTTAGGGAAGAGTTTTTCATCACGATAATTAGCCTAATATAAGGTACTTATAGGAGCTTTTTATCTACGAGATCCATGACACATACGTTAGCCCATATTTGCATTAATAATATTAACATAAATATGTACGCAAATGTGTATATTATCAATACGAAATATCACCAGCTCCTATGTATATTTTAAGTTGGGTTCATTATCAGACGCGAACAAGCTAAAAACTCTTCAATTCTACTAACCTCGTATGGTTATGTCTTCTTGTTGGATATTGTCATCACATGCAACTTAGGAACATCGAAAAGTGATCTGACGTAAGAAAAATAGTGATACGTACCCAAGGAATCTCTCGAATAAAAAATTTCTGAGTGGACTTTAAATTTTAGATAGATTGTTCAGACCACAACTAGTTAGAAGTTTTTGGATGCTGCACAAATTCTTATTTGAGTAATGCTACGGCGACATGATTTTTTACACCTCAAAAATGCACTTCATTCCCACACCATTAGGCTAGGGCAACGTGATTTTTCACACGTCAAAATTACACTTCATCATTCCCACACCAATGGTGTGGGAATGATCTCAAAATGGAAATTTCTACAAACGGGGTTAATCATGATAAATATACGAAACTGTTTATCCGTAACTTGATCCTTCTCCACCCCCACACACAAATTTTACTTTAGTTATCATGGATGCAGGGGAAGCTTTAGTCAAAGTGGAGAAAACCCTAAGTATTCGAAGAAAAGTAGCTTTCAAGCAACCGACGAATGTATAGAATTTGGAAAAAATAAACAGAAACAAGTGGCTAGCTACCTAAACCATTTGGAAGCATTTTTAATTCTTCCTTCTGACATTGAACTCACTTATAAGAAAAATACACGAGAGCCCTTCGTCTATGTAATCAATGGCACACATTAGTGATGCGCTGTCAGTTTCATATAGCTACCATGCATTCTTTACCATAAGCTCATTGTGATGGAACATTAATTTTTTTTTCAACCATTAGACCAAAAAGAAAAACCCATGGAACCCAAGTTTTTATGGAACTCATAAAATCTATAAATCCCCCTTCTCCACCTTCCTCAATCCAAACTATCTTCTGCCACCCTCCAGCCAAGCAATCTCTCTCTCTCCATCTCTGGGAAAAAATACAATGGCTGTTAGTAATGCTAGTGTAACCATCCAAAAAAGAGAGGTGGTAGCAGCGGTGCTGCCACTTCAAGAGCACTGGCTGCCCCTATCCAACCTTGATTTGCTGCTCCCACCAATCGATGTGGGTCTTTTCTTCTGCTACAGGAAACCCGAAAACCAAAACCATCTCAACTTCTCCTCCATGGTTGCGATCCTCAAGTCGTCTCTGGCCCAAGTGCTCGTCTCCTACTACGCTTTCGGAGGAGAGGTAGTCACCAATTCCTGTGGGGAGCCAGAGCTGCTGTGCAACAACCGTGGGGTAGACTTCATTGAAGCTTATGCCGATATGAAGCTCTGCCAGCTCGACCTGTACAATCCTGACGCTAGTATTGAAGGAAAGCTCGTGCCGGCCAAGAAAGATGGCCTGTTTTCAGTTCAGGTGAGAGACTAGCATAGTCATGATTTATATCTCATCAGCTCGTTTCTTCTCATTTCCCGAAATGCTCTCAGTTAACGTTTTCCGTTTGTAGACGCACGTAGCTCATTTCATGCTAAGTTTAGAAAAAAGCAAGTCCTGTGAGTGATTCCTTGATTTCGCTACCTTTTCTCTGAAAATCTCTTTGTCTGGAAAGCTTTATGGTCCTCCAAGAGATGTCCGCCAATATATTTTTTTATGAATGGTAGCCATCGATTATGAGAATTAATGGTGCATGCTTTAATGCATGTTAGCACAAGTGATCAAACACTAGCGCACATACACTAATTTGTATTAGAGTGTACGTCATCAATCAACAGCTTCTAATTGGGGGAGGGATATCCTGACATGTAGGGGGACAAAAATGCTCCTCTTTTTTTCCGTCATTAGCTCATTGTTCAACAAAAGTTATTATTGTGATTTACATCTCTTGTTCAACAATAACTTTACCGAAAAATTGACTCAGAGCTGTATATATATGACAAAGTGTGGTAAAATTCGCCGAAATAGGCGTAGGGTGACTTTCATCAAATCTACTTAAATAGAAGTTTCGGTAATTAAAAAATTGCCATTTCGGTTCTCTCTTTTTTTGGCGCGGGTTTAGGTTAGTTTATTCAATTTTTCGGGTTCTTTGTAGTTTTTGGCTACAGGTTAGGCAAAATACTAAGTCAAAAATCTTAAACTTTTCCCTCCCATTTACTCCTAACTCTCAATAGTTTAGTTCTCAATATTGCTTCTTTCCTTAGCACTTTTCTGCATTAAAAATCACCATTTTTTTAAAATTTTTCTCCATGTTTTCCTTAATCGGGGTCTGCCCCACTTTATATTCCTTTCAAATTTATATTCCTTTCAAATTTTATAGGTAAGATCATGTAGGACAACATAGGGTCATATTAAAAATTATTTTATATGGCAAAGAACATAGGAAATAACAATTTTATAATCTCGCCTTATGTCTCCAATTTTCTAAAGCCGGCCCTGTCCTCGACTAAAGCAAAAATGACCCCCTCTCCGAATTAAATCCGACAAGTTGTTACCCTCTGAACGTCCTCCAAATCAGACAAGTTTTGGACAGATTCATACTATGGTCAAAATGTTTCAACAAAAAAAGAGGACCGGTCCCCACCACTTCAAATCAATTTTCTGCATGGAAAAAAAAAAACTGTCCCGGTAATAGCGACTTAATCCCTTGATTAGTACTTTTTTATTCAACGTCAACCTTGTCGTATCTTTTATTCATGTTAGTATATTAAATTTTGTTATGTTGTTAATTAATTTTGGCAAACGGGGTGTGGCCAATGGCAGGTGACGGAGCTGAAGTGTGGGGCCATCGTGGTGGGCTGCACCTTCGACCATCGGATCGCTGACGCCCACTCCGCCAACATGTTCCTGGTAGCGTGGGCCGAGACGGCCCAGTCAAAGCCACTCACCCTCCATCCCTCCTTCCGCCGCTCCCTCCTCAGCCCCCGCCGCCCGGGCTCTTCCGATCATTCCGTCAAAGACCTCTACGTGCCCGTCTCCTCCCTGCCACCCCCGGGGGCTCCCAAGCCCGGCGCCGAGCAGCCCATCAGCCGCATCTACTACGTAACTGCTGAGGACATCGCCCGACTCCAAGCACGCGCCTCCTCGGCCGGGCCAAGTCGGACCAAGCTCATGGCAGTCAGCGCCTTCCTTTGGCAGCTCGTGGCCCGAGCCTGCCCGGACGGGTCAAAGCGGTGTAAAATGGGATTGGTGGTTGACGGCCGGATAAGGCTGAGCCAGGAAGGGGACCTCGCCAACTACTTCGGGAACGTGCTGTCCATTCCATTCGGCGACGAGAGGGCAGAGGAACTGGAGGCGTGGCCACTGAGCCGGGCGGCCAACGCGGTTTGCCAGTTCTTGGGCAGCGCCACCACGAAGGAGCACTTCTTGGGCCTGATAGACTGGGTGGAGTCGATAAGGCCAGAGCCGGCGGTGGCGAAAATTTACTGCAAGGGGACGGACGAGGGGTCAGCCTTCGTGGTATCAGGGGGGATGAGGCTTCCGGTGGGGAAGGTGGAGTTCGGGTGGGGGAGACCAGCCTTCGGGTCTTACCACTTCCCTTGGGGTGGAGACGCAGGCTACGTGATGCCGATGCCGAGCGCCAAGGAGAACGGGGACTGGGTGGTGTACATGCACCTGCTCAAGGGGCAGATGGAGGTGGTGGAGGCCGCGGCCGGAGACATTTTCCGGCCTCTCACAGCAGAGTATCTTGGATTGGACGAAGAGACTTGCTAAAGGCAACATGGTACAAATGTGTATCACGTAAGGACATAATTTGGAAAGAAAATGCAGTTAGGTCTATTAATTACCATTTATGGACGTACATTGCATTCAGACAGCTCGTTTAATAACATTTTTGCCCTTATCTAATTCCTAAAGCGACCATGGATCGCGGGACATGGCCAAAAGCGTGCTCTGCCATGGCCAGGCCACGACCAGACGCGCTTGGCCATGGCTAGCTCTCGAGCCGGCAATTATCTTCTCTTTCAATTTGACCGTCAAAGACATTTCTCATCCTATCTTCCACCAATCCTGATCGCGGACAATATAATCGAAAATAGAAGAACAACAATTGAAGACTAAACTCTATTATTTTAACTCAGAAACAATTACAAACACATACGGTTGTCGATTGAACAACAAGTTCACCTCGATCAACCACATATATCAACTGATATCTTTTTCCAGCGAGAAACAGAGACGAAGCTCTAACAACAAAGACGCAGCTCCAGATCTTTTGAAATTTCCAATTCAAATCACTAACTGCTCTTTCTCTACAGGCTCATCTATTTATACTGACAAGTAAGGAAATTAGTATAACAATCGTTAACTAATCCCACAATTAGTTCACTGTTTTTTTCAAAGAGTAAATCTGGCTGAGCTGAAAGAGGAAGACAATTAACTAACATAACGACCGATGTTCTTTGACGTTTGTACCCTTCATTTTAAATCGTTGATGAAGATCAGACGCTCAGCTTTTATCCTGCATTAGTGAATGACATTATTGTCCTCAAGACAAAAATACCCTCATTTATCAACCAGACGATGACATCGTACGAGTCTTGATAATTCGATCAAACCAAATAGTCCAAAATACCCTTCATCATTTTAAACTGTAAAGAGTGTTTGATGAAATGTGTCAATGAATGTCTCAACGAATCTTGTTTTACTACATCAAAGCCCTCCTTGTTACATAAGCTCGTCCTCGAGCTTAAGGCTGAGAAGAATATGGGGAAACAGTGGTGGGAAGAGGACCCTTATAAAGGGTTAATCCTTGACATTGAATGTCGGAGAGATGGAATATACAGAGGGAAGATCCACCACAAAGGCATTGTCTCCCTGTTTGAGCAGTATTGGAAACGGTCCAATACGCTTGGACACTAATTTGTGATATGCTTTGGCCGGTAATCTGTCCTTATTCAGATGTATCATAACCCAGTCTCCTACGTCAAACCGTACAAATCGACGATGCCTGTCAGCCTTTTCTTTGTATTTAGCATATGTTTGTTGTAGCTGTAATTGAACTGCCTCATGAATCGACTGCATTTGATTGATGGTGTCAAGTGCTCGAGGATGCTTTCCAGGTCTCTTGGGTAATGTAGCCAGGTCTAAAACCAAATTAGGATTAGAGCCATATAGAATCTGAAATGGTGATCGACCAGTGGATCTGTGTGGTGCAGAATTGTAGGCAAATTCTGCTTGGGCTAGAAAATTATCCCACTGTTTTGGATGTTCTCCAGTGAGACATCGTAGCAAATTGCCTAAAGTCCTGTTGGTGACCTCAGTTTGTCCATCCGTTTGTGGATGACAAGTGCTGCTGAACTGCAATTTGGTTCCCAATCTCTTCCACAAAGTTTGCCAAAACTGACTAAGGAAACGATTGTCCCTGTCTGAAACAATTGTTAATGGTACCCCATGTAGCCTAATGATTTCCTTATAAAACAATAAGGAGTAGTTTTCTTGCAGGGGATGAAATGAGACATTTTTGAAAATCTGTCAACTACCATAAATATAGAATCATTTCCCCTCTGAGTTTTCGGTAAGCCTAGTACGAAATCCATGTTGATGTCGTCCCATGGTTTAGCTGGAATGGGAAGAGGTTGGTACAAACCAGTATTCTGTGTTCCTCCCTTGAACTGTAAGCACACCATACATTGTTGTAAGAAATTCGATACATCCCTGTATAGATGTGGCCAGTAATATTTCTCCTTTAACATACTTACTATCTTGTCCCTTCCAAAATGTCCAGCTAGTCCTCCCAAATGAATCTCTTGGATTAAATGTTGTTTCAATGAACCATTTGGAATGCATAACAGATTTCCCTTGTACAGATATCCCTCCGAGATATGATACTCTCCTACTGGTTTTTGTTTTTCAAGACAGTCTGTCCAAATTTTATCAAAACTGGGGTCAGATTTATATTGATCTTTAAGACATTCAAATCCAAAAACCGATTGTTGCAGGATAGACAATAAATTGTGCCTTCGACTGAGAGCATCTGCAGCTTTGTTCATAACTCCTGATTTGTGTTTAATAGTAAAAGTATAGTCCTGCAACTCAGTTACCCATCTGGCATGTAATCTGTCAAGTTTTGCCTGACTTTGTAAATACTTCAGTGCATCATGATCAGTATGAAGGACAAATTCCTTAAACACGAGATAATGTCTCCAGTGTTTCAGTGTTTGAACAAGAGCATATAATTCAAGTTTATAAGCTGACCATCTTCGTTTTGATTCATTTAGTTTTGCACTGAAATATGAAACTGGTTTACCATCCTGGGATAAAACTGCTCCAATTCCCACAGCTGAAGCATCACACTCTATCTCAAAGATTTTGCCAAAATCCGGAAGTGCTAGAGTAGGTGTTGTAGTCAACTTTTGTTTCAAAGTATCAAAACTTCTCTGTGTTTCTTCATTCCAACAAAATTGATCTTTCTTCAGGCATTCAGTCAATGGGCTTGCAATAGTACTGAAGCCTTTAATAAACCTTCTGTAAAAGGTTGCAAGGCCATGAAAACTTCTGACTTCACTTACTGTTTTTGGGATGGGCCATTGTCGAATAGCAGACACCTTGTCATCATCTACTTGTATGCCTGCTGAACTCACTATATAACCGAGAAACAGAAGTTTGGAAGTAAGGAATGAGCATTTCTTCTTGTTAATATAAAGAGTGTTTTGTTCCAGAGACTGTAACACAGATGTGAGGTGTTCCATATGCTGTTTATTAGTTTGATTGTATATTAAGATGTCATCAAAATATACACAGATGAATTTTCCAAAGTATGGTTTTAATACCTGTGTCATGAGCCTCATGAAAGTTGAAGGAGCATTAGAAAGACCAAATGACATTACTAACCACTCGTAAAGCCCTTCCTTAGTTTTAAAACCAGTTTTCCATTCATCACCTGGGTTCATCCTTATTTGGTGGTAACCACTCTTCAAGTCAATTTTAGAAAAGATTTTAGCTCCTGACAGCATATCAAGCATATCATCAAGTCTTGGAATAGGGAAACTATACCGAATGGTTATTTTGTTGACTGCCCTGCTATCCACACACATGCACCAGCTCCCATCTTTCTTTGGCACCAACAATGTAGGTACAGCTATAGGACTCATACTCTCCCAGATAAGTCCCCTGTCCAACAAGTCTTGAACCTGTTTCTGCAGTTCTGTGTGTTCTTTAGGGCTCATCCTGTAGTGGGGTAGGTGGGGAAGGGAAGAACCAGGAATCAAATCAATTTGATGTTGGATATCCCTGAAAGGAGGTAAGGTCATGGGTAGTTCTTCACTGGTAATAGCTTTAAACTGTTCTAACAATTCTTCAATCTCTTTCGGAACTGGATTGTTGATTTGTTGGTCAATGGTTGAATTCCCTTTGTAAATCATTATCCATACTGCTTTGTGTCGTAACAAGTTCTTCTGAACATGTGTCACAGTTAACAGTTGTTTTGTAATCTTATCAGCTTTCGTCACAACTGCTACTTTTTATTCAGAACTAATCCGGTCTTTAATTTTGTTGCTGTTTAGAGCTTGTGGAAACAGTGTAATAGCAACCCCATCATGAAAGAATTTGAAAGTGTTATCTCAGCCATTATGTATAACTTGGGTGTCAAATTGCCACGGTCTTCCCAGGAGAATGTGGCATATGGACGTATCAATAACATCACATAGTAATTTAGCTTTGTAGTTTTTTCCCAATTGACAGTGGTATTGTACATTGTTCAACTACTTTAACTTCTCCCACGTCTTTGATCCAGCCAATAGAATAGGGATGAGGATGAGTTTTTGTCTATAATCCAAGCCTTTCTACAGCTATCTTGGCTATAATATTTTCGGAACTTCCACCATCTATGATAATTTTACATATTTTTTACTGTACTGTTCCTGTGGTAGTGAAGATAACATGTCTCTGAGTGTTTTCTTTTAATTTGGAAGTGCAAAGGATTTTCCTGACCACCATTGAAGAGTGCTGCTCTTCACAGTATTCTCCTTCATCTCCATGTACATCCTCAGTTAAAATTTCTTCAGTGTCTTCCATTTGATCCCCTTCTTCTTGCATTTGCTGACAAGCCATAACTCGAGATGTGTTTCTGTCTTCGAGTTTTCTTAAGGGACATTGATTTGAATAATGGCCAACCTTCTGACATTTCCAACATTTGTCAACAGTCGGTTTAGAGTATGGCCTGTTTGGATCTACAGAAAAAGAAACCTTATCTCCCACCTTTTGATTACCTTTATTCTGCTTTACCGGACCGACACGCAACAACTGTCTTTCCTTTTGCAACATTTTGTGTATGAGAATTTTCCCCTTGATAGACTCTAGCTACTTGATAATTGCGGGTAGGAATTCTTTCCATTAGTACTTCATTTCTGAGAGCAGATTGATAAGCTTCAGTCAGAGTATTAATTGGTGTCACAGCCAATTTTTCTTGTAATGCAAATTTCAGTCCATCGATGAATCGAAGCATCCTCTGGTTTTCTATTTCATGTAAACAATTCCTAGCTGAAAGCCTCTGAAATTCAGCAATATACTCAGCTACGGACTTATTTCCTTGTCTGCAATTTTGAAACTGTCGAAAGAGAGTTTGTTCGTAATTAGCAGGTAAATACATTTCCTTCAACATTCTTTTCATTTTAGACCATGAAAATATAGGATGCCTTCCTTGTGCTAGTCTTGTGCTTTGAATTTGCATCCACCATGCTGAGGCTCCTTTTTTTAATTTGCATGCTACTAGTTTAACCTTCATTTCTTCAGGAACTTCTAGGCAATTAAAATAGTTCTCCACTTCATTCATCCAGTCTAGAAACTCTTCGATATCCAGTTGTCCATTAAAAACAGGTAACTCAAGTTTAGGAGTAAACTGAGTGTGATTATTAAACATACCTCGTGGATGGGCTGGAGGTATTGCTTCGTCATCATTGGAATCACTAATTTCCAACCGGTAGTTCCTTCGTTGATTTGGAATTTGATTACATTGGACATTTCTTCTATAGTTCTGGTTGTTTCGATTTACCGGATATTGCAGATCTCGGGCTGGTTCAACCCGTTCTTCATTAAGTCGACGTAAGCTAGTGGAGATCTCCTGCATCTGAATCTAAAGTTGTTGTTGAAATTGTAATTGCATTTGATCATCTGCTGAATCAACGCAGACTGATCCATATTTTCCTCTGCTCGATCGTGGTTAGACATCGAAGACTAACCCCTTCTCTGATACCAATTGATCGCGGACAATATAATAAAAAATAGAAGAACAACAATTGAAGACTAAACTCTATTATTCTAACTCAGAAACAATTACAAACACAAATGGTTGTCGATTGAACAACAAGTTCACCTCGATCAACCACAGATATCAACTGATATCTTTCTCCAGTGAGAAACAGAGACAAAGCTCTAACAGCAGAGACGCAACTCCATATCTTTTGAAATTTCCAATTCAAATCACTAACTGCTTTTTCTCTACAGGCTCTTTTATTTATACTGACAAGTAAGGAAATTAGTATAACAATCGTTAACTAATCCCACGATTAGTTCACTATTTTTTTCAAACAGTAAATCTGGCTCAGCTGAAAGAGGAAGATGATTAACTAACATAAAGACCGATGTTCTTTGACGTTTGTACCCTTCATTTTAAATCGTTGATGAAGATCAGACACTCAGCTTTTATCCTGCGTTAGTGAATGACGTTATTGTCCTCAAGACAAAAATACCCTCATTTATCAACCAGATGATGACATCGTACGAGTCTTGATAATTCGATCAAACCAAATAGTCCAAAATACCCTTCATCATTTTAAACTGTAAAGAGTGTTTGATGAAATGTGTCAATGAATGTCTCAACGAATCTTGTTTTACTGCATCAAATCCACTCCTCAGTTTCCAACTAAATTGACTTCATGTTTCATCTCCTTCTCATCCTATCTTCATCCACCTCCTCCTCAACTTCGAATGCCTCCCTTTCAATTTGACCGTCAGAGACACAACTTGTGCTACTACCTTTGACTGTGGTAATGGCTCCGTTTTCTCCTACCCCTTCTAGTGAACTAACAGTGAGTCAGTCTACTTTGAGTCCATTGGTAGGGAGCAAACAACCCTATCCCTTACGGACACCAATGTGATCGGCCAGGATTGTCCCAGGGCTGGTTCAACACAACGTAACATTCGACCCTTTCTCTGTTCTAGGAGAAATTTAACGACTCATCAGCATAAAATTTTACCATTTATGTCTATATGAAATTTTACTACTTGAAAACATTCAACCCGAAAATATATTGAGTGCTTAGTTAAAAGAAGATGGGGATCAACAATATGTTTCAAAATAAGCGAAGAAGTGGAATGAAGAATACCCAACATGTTGCATGACTCCTAAGCCTCGAGGAGCCACCACCACCACTAGCCTGTCAACCTCAACCCAGCCGGCGCAAGAAGGACCAGCCCAGAGCCAATACTAGCGCCACTGCCTTGGCCACCAACACACTGAGGATGGCAATTCCCTCCTAGTTGGACAATGTTGTCCTTTTGGAGAGTTCTCTATTGGGTTTGACTTGAAAACTTAAGGCAATGGGTTAATTTTTTAAGCTGAGGGGTAAACTTGTAATTTTAGTAAATAAGTTATAACCTACTTGGACTAGTATCTCTCTTGTATTTTTTTCTAGGTTAAGAAAGGAATAAAATAACCAAAGGGGAAGAAGAGAGAGCAAGCTAAAGGGGGATAAAATAGAGCTTTGTATGAAGTTGAAGCAAGGTTGAAGAGGTTTGGGTGTTAAACTCTTGTAAAGTACTTTGGAAACTATATAGTGAAAGCTCAAATGATTTTTTATCCAAAGTGCATGCTAAGATTGGTGACCACATATTTTTAGCCTCTCTTTGTGTGATTTAATTATGTGCTCTTACCTATTGCACATTTCAATTTGTTACTAGTTGTATATATGGTGATTGATTGACTTTGGGGAGATCTTGGGAGGGTGTTTGGTGTAGATTCAAAGACCCACTATATACAACAAGATTCTCTCGGCTCCTCGTGGCAAAACATGAGACGAATGAAGAAGAGATGTCATGGACAATGAAGATCAAATAGATCAAGAGAAGCACAAGGGAGATGATCTGTGGATTCGATGAGGTTGGCTAGATGGGTCCTCCATGGGGCTCTTTCTCTATGGCCGTGCACCTCTTCCTATGGTTGGAAGCAGCAGAGGAGGTGTTGCCATTACTGCCTCCTCTTTTAGTTTATGAGGAGCCCCTCTATGGAGACCTCAATAGTATCAACTGATGAATCCGTTATAGGCTATTGCTAGGCTTCCATCGATTCCATTAAGGATGATGATTACACAAATAACAAATTGAACTGAAAAAAGAAAACAATGAAAGTCAAACATGTTTGTTAGACATCCTTGAACATGTATGTTTGTTTCCTCCTTGAACCCCTCCGATAGCCTAATCTCAATGGACCTGCCCAGCAGCTTTAGGAGGAAGCATTGCCCTTTGTCCCTTAGGTCTCGGGCCATCTATACTCCTGTGGGAGGGCGACGATGCTGCTTAGAGAGACATAGAGCATCGAGATGCCAGAGGGACCAAGGAGGGGCATTTTAGGTATTAAAGAAAACCTTCAAATGAGGCGGTGGTAAATATTAATATTCTTATTTAAAAAAATTAAATACAAATAAAAGATTAATATAAAAACACATAAAAATAGACTAAAGTAAAATTCAAACTATCAAAGAACCTATTCATAAAATTTTCTAAATTTTAGTGTTTATTTGTTGTAAATAAGTCTATATTACGTTATTTTTTATTTACCTTAAATATAAATCTTTAAAATCTTTTATATACACCCCACAATATATGAGTGAACGCTCCTCTTGCCCCCCAACATATACTTAGTACCTCCTAAAAAGAAAAGAAAAATTAATACTTTTTATTGCTCAACCTCCCCCTTGGTTCCCCTCTTTCTTGCTATTGGCCATCCCAATACCCTATGTCTTCTCTTTCCCTTCTTCTCCGGTGTTGATTGCCTGCAGCGACTACTTTTCTTTTTTGTCTTCTCTTACTAACCACGAGGCGTCGATTAGTATCTCTGTTGATATCCTTCTGGTCATCAAGCTTCTTATCCTTACAAATCAGTTCACAAATTCCTTATCTTTTTGGAAATATGCTACTTGATGTACCTAACATTCCGGTCCCTCTCAAAATGGAATTCAAACTTTAAGCTAGAGACAGTCTTGACCGTGATCACTTGGAGGTCACACCATCGGAGGACCAGCACATTCCCATCCGACACCCCATAATCCCTAACCAGGTTGTCATTCCTTGCTAGTTGGTGACAACCAAACACCAACTTTTACATCTTCACAACAAACCATTTAAAGGTCTAGATTCTCAACTTACCAGATGCAATCCTATCAGACTCCATGATCCACAACTTACTTGAGAAATATTTATCCCTTTGGTAAGCTAAATTATTGTGGGGTTCTCAAGTAAATTCTTCTCCTATGATAGTCAGAGCCATGTAGGATATGTATTTAACAAAATTGAAGAATCCCCTTGTTCTTTCTTTTAGGCTTTTGTAAAATAATTGGTTAGTCAAGGTTTCGAGAAAAAATACAAAAATGTCATACAAAACACATACACACTGTATATTTATGTAAAACCATGTAGAAAAGACATCTCTTAAGAAGAGAAACTGAAACTTTTCTCAAAAAGACGTTTTTAACAATTAAAATATGAAAGTGAGTGAAACAATCAGTCGCCCATACTGTACACAGTGATTAATTGGTTTTCAAAAATGCATCACAATAACATTAATGATCGATCACAAAATGACCAGGTTCAAAAAATGACATCACAGTAATTTGAACGATCAATCGCACTATACAAGCGATCGATCGGTTCACAAGCCTAACGACCATTGGGTCACTTTTCACTATAAAAACACAAGAGATGTGACACAATATCTCCTCAACATAGTCAGCTCTTGAGAGGAAGGAGGAAGAGGTAACTTAGGTTGCCATTCAAGCCAGAGTTGTCGTTGCCACACCTGGAGAAGGAGATGTAAAATTATTATAGTTAAGGTAATAAGTGAGAGAAAAAATGAATGTTATCAGGGTTAGGAGAACAAGTAAAAAATACTGAATATTTCAAATTTTTAGGGCATCAAGGAATTTTATAAGGTCCAAATAATCATATTCTTGTAATTTGTTTGATAGTAATGTAAGAGACACCTTCTCTATTTAAGTAAAACGATTACACAATTTTTGTACTTCTTTCTGTTATTGATGCCACTTAGGTTAGGTATATAGTAAAACCTGACCCGAATTTAATGGGTTGGGCTTGATTTAAAACTCAACCTGATTGCTATTCAGGTTGGGTTCAGATTTCTGTTAATCCAACCCAACTTGAATAAAGTTAAAAATATAAGTTTTTTATTTTATCTTTATTTTAATAATAATTTTTTATTATTTCTGTTGGGGCTATTCGTGTTAGGTTGGGATCAGGTTACCATTTCTTAAGTGGTATCAGGTTCAGGTATGATAAACCCGACCCAACGACATCCCTATTTACCCTTCTTATATCTCGTAAGCCACATAAACGTCGTTCATAAGTAAAAAAAATTTTGACGCCGATGACTGAATTTCTTTACAAATGTCATTGTGCCATCAGCCAGGCGTTACCTACAAAAATGCGGTATGCTGAAGAAAAAAAACATCAAATTTGTACAACAAACCCATACAACCTGAGGTGGCGGGTTATAAAAAGTGAATTGTTCAACAAAAATGCGTGTTACCCTACGAATAAATAAATTTAGGGCATATTTATAAATTTTTTGTACAGATTTGATGTAATGTTACTATTTTCCTTATAAAAAATCCTGCATGCCCCCGTATTACAGGCTAATAAATGTACTATAACTTTTAATAATAATGTGGGAATGTAATTTTGAAGCCTATTGAAAACTTGGTCAGCTGCATGGGAAGCAGCCAAAAGGCCCAAATCGATGGCGTCATGGTCATTTCGTTTAGTATTTCTTTTTACAAGACGAATCAGAAGTACTGCATGCCCCAGACCGATTTGATCGCCCAAATTAAAGACGACTTGATCATCATTCGCATTCTATTCTATACAAAGTCTATATATATTCTATTTCCTTAAAAAAAAATGGCTTCATGGTCTGCATTGATGTCCCAAACTTCTTTAAACAGTTGTGCCCTAATGAGACACATAATAGTTGAATTACCAGCAATGAACTGATGAACGGGAACAATATTGAATGTCTGAATCTACGTGAAGAATCCCACCATGCTGGTACTTAAAAACACTTTAGAACTTAGGCCGGCAACCGGGTGTTGCATTTGTTGCATGTCTTAGGCTAGGTTTGTAGGCCTTGCTTGAGCCAAGTGAGCCCCCAAATAGGAATGTGATGCAGGGTTAATAATAATATATTCAAAGATATTTAGATACACCCACCTCTAATAAGGTCAAAATGAGCATATTGCATGTGGGCATGTGGCACTAGAAACCAGTCACCTCCAAAAGTTGATATATTATAACAGGCTTTTATTAATACACGCCTACTTACAATAAGGTGTTTATTTTGAGCTCATTGTAGGTGGGTGCATGTTCCAAACATATCAATCGATTCGAAGAATCTACCTAGGCCATTCTTTGCACGTTTATATTATTATACATGTTTGATAGAGAGTCTATTTTGTTTTGCATGTTCTTACGACCTGTGGACGGCTGATTAAGTGAAATTCAATTTGCTATGTCTGGTCAGACGGTCGATTAGATTGGGTACAACTAGCTACTACTGATCAAATGGCTCAGTTGACATTCTACTTTCGCCCACAGAATTAGAGGGATGGCTCAGTTGACATTCTACTTTCACCCACAGAATTAGAGGGATGGCTCAGTTGACATTCTACTTTCCCGTAGCCATCGCCGTCGAGGGATGGCATTGCCATCCTGTCGATCGAGATGTGTCTTTGCTGAAGGGGAAAGGACACTCACTGGCCAATTGTTGAGAATTATAAGTTCATGATGACAATTCACATCTATAAGAAAAGAGAAAAAACATAATTTCAACCTTTTCTTTGAAGCGGATCGGAATTCAACAATAGATCCCAGATAAGGGAAGTAATTAGCTATGTTGATGTCAGCGCATTTAGTACTGCCTGTAGTATCCCAATAAAGAGAAAGAAATTGGGTGGTTGGCAAATATTGCCGTAATTGTTCTCGTAAATATTGGCCTCCCTGGTTAGCCGACGCCATGCTAGCGCCGGAGTTAAAGGAGAAGAAGGAATAAGGAGACAGAAAGAAAGTAAAAAAAACGTATAATTTTTTTTATTTAAAAAATATAGAAAAAAATAGGGTCTAACTAGTCACGGTGCAATTGTACTCGTGTTTAAAAGTCAATAACGAGCTGGCAACCACAACAAACCGTCAACTAGGATTAAAATTTAAACACATAGCTCTTCATTACGAAATGAGTTGATAGCGGTAAGGCATTTGGCACCCAACGTGACAACCTATTCAAATAGAACTACAACAGGTTGAAGTAGAAGATGAAGGGGTACTCCAAAATGCCCAACAATTAAATTCCTCAAAAATTTCCACTTGTTAGAAATAAGAAAGTGCAGTCCAACATTAAATTTGAATGGGACAAGAAAGGAAAGTTATTAATCAATAAAAGAGGAAATCAATAAAAAGTATCACTTGTTATAAATAAATAAATAAATAAATAAAAAGACAAAAGAAAATAAAGGCGACCAGTCTCCTTTTATAAAGGATAGTAGGTGGATTTGTAGCATAATGAATTAAAGTCTAGAAAACTTGGATATCTACTAAATTAAAACTTTCTAAGATATTATAAATAGAATAAAACTAAAATGTCTAATCCACATATTTTTAGGTTGAATATATAATATTTTTAAAATCATAATTTTATATTTCCTCTACAGTAATTTTTATTGAATTATGAAACCCACGTCTAAGAAAAAGAAAAAGAAGTTTATGATACTCTTTTTTAAGTACTCAACCATAAAAAATTAAACAAATAGAGTTGTTAATATGATTTTTTTTTTTGCCAAATAGAACTATTAATGTGAAATGGAGGAAGTATAAAAGAATTTTGATCATTTCTTTGTCCCCAGCTACCCCACCCTTCCCAATGAAATCTTAGTTTTATTCCTAATTAAAAAGTCACACATGCTAGTAATTACTAAAAAAATTAAAATTTAAAAGAGTGATTGATCGACCTGAAAGGTGATTGATCGGGCCATTAAAATATTTTAATTCATTTTATTGTTCAATCGATCTTAAAACCGATCGATTGGGACATAAGAATGGTTTTCAACTATGTTTCCCGATCGATTGGTTCGAGGATCTATTGATTGATCTAAATAAAAGTATGAATGACTACATTATAGTCGATTGAGTGTTTGACCTATCCTCTTGAGCGATTGATAGCTATACAGTTAATTTGTGAAATTTTAGTTTTATTTCATATTTTAAATGAAGGGTTGCAATTTTTGATAGGGGTGTTTGCCCCAAATCATACAAGGAGACAATTTTCACTAAAAAAAGAGAGATTTTGATTTCTTCTCGTGATTTTTATTAAATTGCCTTGATCTCTCTTTCTTGCAAAAAAGAAATATAAGGTTTTGATCACTTGTTCCTAAAGAAGATTAGAGCTTTATCTTCACACACTAAAAATAAAAAAATTGGTAAGGGCAAATATTTTTTTAGGAAAGTAAATTCACGCCTCAAAACAAAGTGTACATATTATAGTATTTTTCCTACAACAAATTCCATGATTTGAAGCAATCTTTTTTACAAGAAATTCATCAATGACTTCAGCCACCTAACTTCACTGGTTTGAACATTGAAGCATTCTTACTACCGCGATGAAGTCACAAAATATAAGAATTTCCCACAAACAATAATCACTTAGTACTAAAAGAAGCTAAGATATCCATAACGTAAATAATGTTTCGGTCTACTACAATTCAGTACCTAGTGTTAAAAAATGCAACTTCAACTATCATTGCATTAATTTCAACATCCTTGCAATTAAGGAAATATTCTTATCTGTGTAATGTTCCTATGGCCTCTTGTGAATTATAAGGAGTAACATTGCTTATAAGGAGTAACATTGCCGAATGCTACCCGGCCGTAATTTCTTATATTGTTACTCTTTAAGCAAGTATACGACTATTTTAATTGAATGCTAATAATTTTATATTTCTTCCATCTCGAAATAACCATCTTATTTAGTTGTTTTAAATATTAATTAATTTATTTTAAAATTTTAAATAGAATACTTATTTTAAAACTCTGTTTAATAAAATTTTCTCTTAAATTTTAATTAGACAGAAAAATAAGTATTAGAATCCACTTTTTTATAAATTTTGTTGAGAAATTTTCGCTGCGATGTTTTTAATTGGGCACACTTAATTATTTAGGTTTTTTGTAATTTAATTGGTACAGATTACAGCGTTCCCACTTGTAGCTTTTCATTCAACTATTAAAATGGCCATTTTGATATCAAAAGAAAACAAAAGGGCATGCTTAGTTTAATTTGACTTGCCAGTCAAATTTACGTGTCAGTTGTTTTTAGCCGCAACTGCTACGTGTGATTTTCAGCAATAAGTTGGCTTCTCAGTGACAACCACGTAAAGCATGCATGCAAGTGAATATGATGCATTCCTAGTTCCGAGTTCCGACCAAGTTTAGCTACGCTAATACCGCGATTGAGCGCTATTCCATGCAGTCTCCGTAGGACGATGCTGAATGCCCCTCGCCTTGTTCGCTCCCGTCCCCAGCCATTTCTCCGCCGGCACTGCTCCTCCTCATCAGGCCACCCCGGCGCCATGTCCGTGAGACTGCAACAAGCCAAGTACCAATCGGCCAAGGCTCAGCCAGACGATAACATGGCCCAGAAGCAAACTCCAGCACCGGAGAAGACCGGGGATGTGATGTCCCACTCCTTCGGAGAAGGTTATGCCACTAGATCGGACGAGGAGGGATTCGGTGGAACCTATGGCGGAAAGCAGACCTTGGCCGTGGAGGAACGTGACGGTAAAGGAAACGTCATCCATGAGAATCACCCGGATTATGATAAGTCGCAGGGAAGTGAAGTGAAGGAGAAGAAGGAGAAGGGGCGGAATCTGCCTCCCGGTTCGGCTTGCTGAAGGTTTCGCCCTGTCGCTAACGATTGAACACAGAGAATAAGTTAGCACGTTGGTTGTTTGTTTCATCCTATATTTAGTTCATCAGTTCTACTACGTAGTTGCTATTTAATTTTTTTGTTCTTTCGTTAGCATTTTTTGCTTCGCACGCTTAGATGGGTTGTCAATAGATTAACGGGTAATGGGTAATTTTGCATATTTTACCCATTGTTGGCCTATTTACTAAGAAGATAAATTTTTATCCCACCCATACCATTAACTACACTTTACCCGTTGACAGTAAAATTTTAAGAAAATAAAGTTTTATCCCACCCATACATACCTTACCCGTTGACAGCCCTCTAGTTTGATGTGCGAACGCAATGTATGTGTGACGTACACTTAAAAATGTCTCTTTTGGAAGACTTCTAACAAGGTTAATTATGTCAACTATGAGTGCCTTTTAATGAAGAATTTATGCTGATTAAACATCATGACTGGGCTTTATATAAATTCATTGCTAGATTCATGTAGAATATGATTTTTTCTGGGAAGTCGATTAGCTCCTGCCAAATAAGTTTGTTGGTTAAATTATATTAATATATAGCTCCCATTTGGTCCAAATTTAAGTTTAAGTGTTAAGTTTAAGTGTTTGGGTACTTGAGAAAGAATATCATAAGCTTATTATTATTTTTTTCTGTTAAGATGTAGATTTTACCATTTAATAAAAATTACCATTTCTTCTAATGTAGCTTATGATTGACCACGGTCATGTAGCTTGTGATCGACCACGGTTACATCACGTTGATATTGGATCATGGGAGAGGTTTCTAATTACTATCAAAGCGAGTTCTAGTTCAGGTTTCAACCAAAAGCCGATCCGGGTTTCTCTACAAGAATACATCAATTGAACAATAAGCATACTGAACTATAACATCCTGTAACATACAAAAAATCTGCGTATACTTATATACACACATACAAACAAATTTCATAGTTTTAGGCATTCTACTAGTAGTATCCATCGCACTGACTCTTGTGCCCCCAACAAGTACTACGATGATGCATAAGCTGAAAAAATGGCCTCAAATCCAACACCATTGCCATGATGTAGCTACCGAATGTCAATTGAGTACTTAGCCATTGGAGCCAGAAGAAGATAATAACGCTTTCAGCACCGAAAACGAATTACTATGCATGAGATATCATCTTTGCTTTTCCTTGCCAAGGCTTCTGTGGTCAAACGCTTGGCTGCTGCTTGCGGATCTTTTATGGCTTTCACTAGATCGACTGCCTCTTGATTCTTCATGACCTGATACAAAACAGGATAATGCGGCATACTGAGAATATGAAAAAACAGATGGCACTAATTCTTTATACCATATAATTCATACATGCAGCTTCGACGCTAAAGCCAATTCATAGAAGAGTTTCGCAATGTATTTAATACGATTTTAAAGAAACATACATACTGATAGTTGAACGGATACATCCAACTTCAACAAAAGGTTTAAGCTGTTAAAGCAGGGTCTAAATATATATACCAAACTTACTAACACGTACAATATAACTTGAGAAAATCAAGTCATCCGAGTCGAAGGAAAAATAAGAGTTCAAGAAATTTCCCAAGGTCCCCTGCTACTTTTGGCGAAAACAAGAATTGTGCCAATGTCAGTCTTTAGGGATGGTAGATTCAAGTATGGAACACGTCCAAAAACAAAACAAAGATCTATAATTGACCTGATAAAATTGTCAATGCAAGGTTTATTATAAATTATCCTCCCAGGCATCTTCTCTTTAGTTTTTTCCTACTTTTTTATGATGTCATAAGAAAGCCAAAGCTTGGAATAAGATGGGATTTTGAAGGGTTTTTTCCTTATCACCCTTCAGGCATCCAGCTTTGTCTCTTATATGATGGCTGTTAGACACAAATAAAGCTTATATAGCTTGGCACTACAAGAAGACCCTAAAGAACATGGAAATGGCAGGTTTTTCCTCATCAACATGGGAGGCTTGCTATCAGTCATCCAGCTTTGTCTCTTATATGATGTCTGTTGGACACAAGTAAAGCCTATAGCTTGACACTACAAGAAGACCCTAAAGAAATATGGGAATGGCAACGGGCCTCTTCCCTGTTGGGGACATCTCCCCTGTCATGAAAGTCTACGCCGCTATAGAAATATCAATAGAAAGCTTGTGTGCAACCAGGTTTTAACTTCAGAAAAAGGCCCAAATGCCAAACGACCACTTCTGAAAGATTGCATTCCCCAATAATCCATACCACTGAGCAATTCACAATTGAAATTAAGACTCGGGGAGATATTGCTGCCATCACAGTTAGCAGCCCAATGCATAACCGAGGAAATCTTGTACCCAAGTTAAGACTCGGGGAGATATTCCTGCCATCACAGTCAGCAGCCCAATGCATAACCGAGGAAATCATGTGCACCCCCCCAAAAAAAAGAAAGGGAATGAAAAAGTTCTATGGATGCAATATCTGAGCAAATAATAAGTTTTCCAGAGAACATCTCTAAGGAATTTCTAGGAAAAGATCTGTCACTCTCTCAACTCAGAATTTTTGGCTTTCAGGTTTTGCTTTGAAATAATCAGCACAATCCAATCTGCATAAAGGGTGGTAGGAAGGATAACACTGAATGAACTTTGATCTTCTGCATTGGAACCTCACATTTTCCAAACTGAGGAAAATTGTAAAAACAAAGCAGTCAACTAGACTTAACAGGTAAATTATTTAGCAATCACCTAGATAAAATGATTCATTGACACATTCTCCAACTCTAGAAACTTAATCAGTAACACTCAACCTGCCCAAGTCACGATTTTAATCCCTTTGATTATGCAGAGGATTAACCCTAAAGGTTATCAGAGGGGTTCCAGAGAGGTGGGATATCTACATTTCATCAACATCAGATGAGTATGATCAATTTTTCCATCAGAAATTTTAATCCGCAGAAACCAAACATATTGTAGAAAAAGAGTTTCATTAAAGTTGCTGGTGTACAAACCTTCCACAAACCATCACTGGCCAATATGACAAACTCTATGGAGGAGTCTATCGGCACATGTCTTACATCAGGCTCTGAACTCAGGTGCGCTTTGAGGCTTTGGTCACCAAAAGCACGTGCAACTGCAAGTTGGCCATTGACCCGAGGTACATCTCCTGGAAGGAAATTATACATTGATGTGTATGTTAGAAGTCAACTAGCAACAAGATAACAGACTACATCAATGTAGACCCTACCTGGAAGAATTGTAACAAATCCACCCTGCTTTTCAATTCTTTTTCGTTCCATATCAGGTTCATGGTCTACCGTGAGCTGATTTGCACAACCACGCTCACAGAGAACAGCTCTTGAGTCACCAATATTCGCTACCCACAAATCTTTACCATCAATAACAATTGCAGTAACAGCTGTGGACCCACCCGGCCCTAAAGTTGTGGAATTTTCAAGGATATATTTGTCTGTTGAGCGATAGGCATTTTGCAGTGCCATCTGAGGATCCTTCCAGAAATTTGACTACATTAACAAGAAAGTATGAAACACGTGAGATAATTTTTTCAAATGTCAACTTTAAACTTGCAGGAGGAAAAAAATTTGAATAGAAGACATAAGATGATTATCCATTTACAGCATACAAGCATATTTCACAAGATAGAATACTCAATTCATTCAGTTGTAGAATAAAATATAATATGGCTCATGTAGGAGAGGGTAAAGAGCAGGTCTTACTCCACTCACTGTCCTCATATCGGCTTAAAAATCCTTGCAGACAACTGACTAGCTACTTGCTTCAAGCTTAAGGCCAGGCAGCATTTAACAGACATACGGAATGCCAAATTAATTAGTTAACAATTGTATCTTGGTTGGGCATTGAGAATCATGATATTCTAAACTAAAATTCAAGAATTAACCAATTAGACATCTAGATTTCCAAGACAAGTTAAATGCATTGACTTTACAATGGTCAATTGCTTAAATATATTTGATGACCTTGTCTCAAACTCAACCTGACAAGTTATGTTATATAAGTCAAGTAGAAAGATGCAATTGAAGAAGAAAAATAACCAACATACATTAAGGTCTTACCTCTCTTAAAATATTGTTGAAAAGATTATTTTTCAGAAAAGTTGGTACTCCATCACCCAGATGCCCGTCGAAAATGGCAAACAGCCCAAGCTCATGGTTTTTGTCACGTCTATATTCTGCCACATGGTAGTCCTCCATGTCGTGTCCTGATTTCCCTTCCACCAAGTGGAATCCATGGGTTACTTTGTTACTAGATATCTTACTTCGTCCTTTACCAGTGTCTGCTGATGACGAATTCAGACAGACGCTCTTCACGCCACCAAAACACACGAGAAAAAGAGAAGAAGAATCAAGTCGACATAAAATGACTAGTCCATTGCACATCACATATCAGCAAACTGGATAACTAAACGACTAGAAATTTGGAAACAAAGAACCAGAAGGATCAAATGAAATTGATAAGAAACCTTAAAGGTTGAAATTCACTTGTAAAAGATTTTTATGGCTCAAATTGATTGTTCTTCAATGATAGATCTAATTGTCATTGGCTACATATTAAACTCAGTCAATTCATTACTAAAGAGGTCCAAGACGTTATAGCTAATAATCAAACGACCTTCCATTGTTTCTTTGAGATTGAAAAAAAATGGATCTTTAAACTATATCGGATTCCATCTTCCAGAAAAACAAATATATATCAGGTATAAAGAGTAATTTGTAATTATCACGTCTGCGGAGTACAAGTAGGTGAAATCAATTCAAACAAATCCTTAATTATTCAAAGTTGTTGATTTCCATTATAGTTTAAAAACATGACGTCTCTGAATCCTTTAAAATTAAAACCAGTAAATTATCAGATGATACAGAAAAATATACCAGAAAACCCAAACATCGAACAAACAAATATGTAAACGGAAAGCCTGCGATAAGCTCTGCAATAAGGTAAAATACTCGTGCTTAAAAGCAACCAAAAGGTTTGGGCAAACTTTATGTGACACCATCCTCATAAAAATGACAACCATCCAACTCTAGCGGAAACAGAGCTAATTAGACGGGTTTGAGTAATAGTAGTCCAATTGATTTCAGATTCTGGGCACAACATACTTCAAAACCATAAAATATCAGAATATCACATGAACTTTGATGACTCAAAAAAGCCCTCCTGTCCGAATGATCAGAGAAACCTTTTTACCTTGATTTTGTTTAGGAACTCAGACTTCTTCTTGGGGTTAGTCGAAGCTGCTGGTGCTGTCTGCTTCTCCATCCCCCAATCATAAGAGCAGCCACCACCCCTTCTCTCGATCAAATGAAGAAAAGCCAGAATTATCTCGTAACAACAGAGAAGAAACCAGACAGAAGAAGCTGCAGGCCGACCACGCAGACGAAGAGGAAGATCAGAAAGAAAATCCGGCGACAAGGAGCCAATTGTATACAGGATAGCAACAAAATAAAAACTCGAGTACTATGTGCGTGTGAGTCCCGGTTGAGTACAGATATAAAATAGACACCCCATTGCTTTGCTTCTTCTTCTTTCCCTTGTTTTCCTGGGGAGGGTCCCACCATAGCTTTGTCTGCCTCTCCTTCGTCGAACCTTCAGACGCGGCTTTGACTTGCACCTCCCTCTTCACCCACACTATCCCGCCTCCTTTTTATCACCATGACCCACCACCACCACCAGCAGCATTGCCATCCCCATTTACTCCCCGCCTCCGAACCAAACCAGTGAACAGCGTCCACTTTTTCAAGCCTCCCCTCCTCTTCCTCCCGCGGAAATTTCAGTCCTTTTTATCTGCTATGAAAGGGACTTCTGCTTCCCTCTTCACTCCGAAAGTTCCCTCCTTTTTAGAATCTAAACCAACGTTGAAATGCTATGGATTCTACTGAGTTAAAAGAGAGTTAAAAACAAAAGGGACTGGCCACACGGTTCATCGCATCATCATCATCATAATTATAATCATAATCAATTTACATCTTCTGCCAAACTGTTTGTGTTGATTTCCTTAGGGGCCAAAAACTAAATCCTTAATTAGTTGTTGAATAGGTAGATACAGGCCCCGCAGTTTAATTGACGTCGGAAGGGTGGTCAAGGTCAGAAATTGTGTGCTTCTCGTGTGCAGTCGCCACCGGGGTTGGTCTTCTCCGCGTTAAAGATGACACTTGAGATGTTCATATCATAAAAAAATGAGACTAATTAATGGCAGTCACCTGCTTCTACGTCTGCGTCTTCTGCACTGCTGGGTCCATCTTATCTCAGCTTTGTCATACGGATAACAAAGTCCGAAAAAATGATTCAGCAAAGCCATCATGTGCCTTGTCCAGTTGCACAAGTGCCCTCCACTGTGCTATCGTCACCCCCAAAGTCCCTAATGTAGTATTGCCTTTCTATTTATCTTCTTGCACTTTTCTTAAATCTTACTTGAGTGCATCATCAATACACAGGTTCACTTATTACAATTCGGTACAAATTCTACTTTAATCTTCTCCCCATTTAACAGTACACGAGCTGTGCGAGCCCAACTAACCAAGCAAAGCAAGAAACAAGCACGGAGCAAAACGCTTTGCTCACGCGTGTGGTTTTACTGTAAGAAGCTTTATGATTTGAGACATCAAGATGAATCAAGTCGTTTGTGTGACCACCATTTATGACTGCGTGAGGCTTGGTTTCCCTCAAACCAACGATTCCAGGCGGCGTTTGCAGGGCCTACTGTGCTGCAGAAGCAATGAATTAGATATTGTAAGAGCAACGGAAGCAGAGGGGAAAAAAGTTACATCTGCATATGTTCATGTTGATGGGGACTAGAGGAAGATAGTTCCTTACATGGGAAGGAGCCCGTCAGGCACGGTTTCCACCCTCCAAACAACTCTGCAGAAAGTAATAAATTAAAACAGTTTAAATGGATATCACTATGGACACTCTCAGGGATCCATGAAATCAGTACATGTGTCTGAGGTTTGACTTACTCCTGGCATACGGCAGAAGACATATCCATGGCATCCAGCTGCTCCAGTTCTTTCTGCAAGTAAACCAGATTCAACTCAGCTAAGCACATCTCTTGAAGTCCGTTGAGTTGGAATGTGTATTGATCCAACAAGTATTATACACAACAAACTGAGGCATAATTCAGAAACGAAGCTGAGCAACTGAAATTGTGAACTTGGGTTGGAAGAAGGGGTTGCAGAAAGTGAAACTGCAGCAAGTGAAGAAAAGGCATAATACCGACATGTTCGCAAAATATTGTACAGTAACTTGGAACAAAAGTTTACAGTTAAACTCTACAAGCAATTGTGGTTGCAGCTGTCTGCGGAATAAAATTCGTTTAGCCACGATTATTTCATCTTCCCGGATCCTTAAATCGGACTTTGAATGATCACGACCGGAAGATCCGAACGTCTCTCTTAATCTACAGCCTTAAGACTTAATGAAACATCTATTATAATGAAGGATCTTAATAGAAGTGGAATTAAAACCCATTAAATTCCAGGTACACATTGAACCGCATGATCCACTGCAAGTTCATGTTGTAAAAAAAACACTGCAAAGTTCAGATTGAAGACGTAGTGGGATGGCATGGGCAAATCGAAACATGAAAGAAAATCTATTAAAAGATATAAACATGAGAAACAGAGAACGGCGAGATCAATGAGAAGGTTCTATTGTACCTCTAAAGATTCGATTTCCTGCTTCAGACTTGCTATGGCAGCAGTAAGCCGGTGTTTCCCGAGATACCCATTTGGCTTCCCGACCAACCGCGGCTCTGAGGGGGACGGTTGTCCCAACAGGGGCGACTCCTTATCCTCTGCCATCTCCGTCCGACGATGATACGGCAATGTGGTGAAAGAGGGCGGCGGGAAGGGGAAAAGAGAAAAGGGTTATTTTGCAGAAGCTGCTAAACAAGTTGGAATTGATCGACTCCTGTTTTTTTCCTCTCATCAGAACTGGAATTGGATGGGGATGGAGACAAAACGAGGAAGAGATTGACTTGGTAATTGTGATGGCTACACACATAATACGAGGATGAGGATGCAGTTAAACTACTCCTAATCGGGTTCTACACTTACCTATTTCACCTTCCAAAGTGGAACACTGGCGTTGGAATGAAAACTGGTGGACCAACGCAATTGAATACTTTCCTCAATGATATGAAATGAAAGAGACGGGATGAAAACTGCCGATTGGAGAAGACTCCTTTTTTGTTTAAAAAATTGGCTATATTTGCTTCAAAAAGAAAAAAAATGAATCTGAACGCACAAGCGAGCCCTTTTCACGTGTTTCGTCCTTGCCATTGGCGCTCTGTAAGGAATGCTATTAACAGACCTGACCTGCTTCGAGGGTTGTTTTTCTTGATTATGATTATGATCTTACTTCCAAAAGGAGTGAAAGAAGCTTATCTCTGCCATCCATCACCATGTGAGCAAGTACGAGTTGTAGCAGTAGATGTAAAGCACAATCCAACTTCAAATATGGATAACGTAACTAATATTGCTTTTGGGTATTAAATACGGAAGAATCGTTTATAAAGAAACGGGACATGGTGAGTCAATCAGGTGGTTTTGAGCCATCTTCCTTTTCCAATTGACATTTTCTGTTGGGTAACATTGTGCAAAGAGAACCCCCAGAGTATTATCTTCGAAGGGAACATGTTATCCCCTGCCAAGTCATTTCTGTCCTCTATGTAAGCGGATCCTCCGTAGCTTGATTTGAATGGCTATCTTCAACACAAAAACCAGATACCTCAAAATGATGAAAATGGGAGATCTATTAATTCCTTTCGACAACTGCAGTGTTCGTTCCAAGGGCATTGCTTTTCAAATCTACACTCTGAGACTTTGACGCCTGCCCACGTTCTTTAGTTTTCATACCTTAATTTGATGTTCACGAGGCTTACGCCTCACCTTGAGGCTTCTTTTGAAACACTGGAGACAGAGGATGCTCTCTTGCTGTAATGATTAATGGAAATGGACGTATAGCAACAAACTAAACAGTAGTATTACATCATCTGCCACCGAGCAATCACTTGAATCATCTTAAATACAAGTGCAGGCTTTATAGGACATTCATTATACAAGAAAATGGACCATATACATTAATTACATTTTAAAAAAAATTCAGTCAAGAATTTTTCTCTAGAACAGAAAGGGCTGGCGTCAAATAGTTATTTGCTTTGTCAGGCAAATGCGCCACCTGAACCAACAAGACGACCAAAAAATCTCAGCAATTTATTTAAAGCACAAATTTCTTCACTTTTTGTGCAAGACAAAATTTCATCACTTGCACCAAGGTTTGCCAAACATATTAAAGTCATCCGTGACTTAAAATTGTGGAGCTATCAAATTCTTACCAGCTCATAAAGTTCCTTCCCTTGCTCTGCAACATATTCATAGCACACCTGTCATCAGTTAAAACCATTAGACCTATCGGCTAGATGAATTGCTCAGGTTTGCAAAGGCAATAAAACACAGATACCCACGTCAAAACTCTTGTTTCTTGCAGTTGAATCATGCAATGCCTTCACACAAATATCAGCCACATCGGCACAGCTAATCCCCTGCATCAAAAATTGAAATGATGATTAGAGCACGTTTGGGAGTGAAAGACACTGACTTTGAAAATATGCAGGGGACCACCTGGGAAATTCTGTTTCCTTGGTCGAAGATTAGTGCCCTTTGACCTCCAGGTTCTTCCTGAAAAATCCCAACTGAATAAACTCATTTCAAAGTTCTACTAGTAAAGGTGTGCAAAGAAGTCAAAATTGCATATCAGAACCTCAATTCAAACACTAATACGTGGGTTACCTGCAAAGGGCCAGGCCTAACAATTGTGTACCCAAGGCCTGATCTTCTAAGAGACTCCTCACCAGCCTGAGAAATGTCACATCATTGATTAGCCTATCAAATGAATGCCCGTAAAATATATAGCAAGAGAATGTAAAAACTGGAACTGACCCTCTTGGCTTTGAGAACCTGCTCCCTTCTACCTGCTTCAATGCCAGATCCCGTGCAGGAAACCAATATGAAGTCCGTTTCTTGCCCAGTCTGTAAGCAACCAATATTTGGATAAGGTGAAGGTGATTTTCATAAAGGATCATATTTTACTACCGAAAGTTTCATGGGACTACAAACCGAGGATATAATGGAAATAGCCAGTATCTGGCAAGTGATTTTAATCAATTCCTTGGACGGGTGTATCTCTTTTTAAGCAGATAGATAACAGGTTTGTGACAATTGGACAGGAAGTTTAGAATATTAAGAGGAAAGAAAAGGACTCCTGGCTATTAACTAACAATCAACTCGCAAAACAATTTAAGTGTAAAACAGTAGAGCACTTCTGTTATTTTTTCATTTTTGAAAGGCAGGAGTCAGTAGTTAGCAAAGAAATTTGAAGGCACAAGAAGTCAAACACCTGACATCTCCAAGATACCCGGAGAAGCATACCATTTAGACAATTACTTGTGTAGACCCAGCATCACGAGATAATACAGAGATCAACATGCTTACAGATAATCATAACTTATACAAAGAGGATAACATGAGATGCACTTACAGGTAAGACCTTTATATATTCCAAAATCAATTTAAAGCTTCTCAGGTCCTGGTTGGGTCCAGTGGGTCCTTCAGGCCTCTGCCGCAAGGAAAAAGATAGGGTCAGCAGGTCTTAAAAGTGAAATTTCATACGACTAAATAAACAAGGGAGAAGAAACAAAAAAAAGATAAGCTTCACTTTATTGAGAATAAACAAAATTTGACGTTATGTTAATTTTACTTTCAAAAACTGTTAAGACATTCAGAAAAAACCTGTTTTCTTGGTTCAAAGCGAATGGTTAATGTATGCACGAGGAAAGGATCCAATGGTGGGTCATTTGGCTTCACTGGGCGAAATGAAGAAAAAGGCACTCTAACCTGTGAAGATGCATAGCAAAGAGATGCATGTTCAGCCTTTGCTATTGTATAATTGTACGGGCAATAGCAGCTAGTCTGGAGTACAAGAGATTCCTAACCCGACAAAAGCCAACTTTTGTGCTCATACGAGCAAAATACAATTTGCTCTGAGATGTATCCGCTGATGGACCAGCCTCAAGAATCAGAACATATGATCTCCCATTTCCACCCACAGACAGAACTATGCCATCATATCTGAACAAGATAACACAGAAAGAAGAATACCACTTCTCAAAGAATGAATTATTTGGTTTCCTTGAAGGATCATGAGCACCCAATTAAATCTAAAACGGAATTTGTGCAAACAGCAAAGACCTGTCAAGGGTGCTACCCAGTGGAAGAGAAAGTTTTTTCGATAGTTCAACATAGCCTCCTCTGGTGAAAACATAACCTGCAGTGAAAAATAAATTCAGGTCGCAACTTTTACACGTCCAGAGAAACATATGTCTTTGCAGCATTATACCCATCAACAAGATAAATAAAAAAACCTTTTAAATTTTCATACGAAATTCCTGACTTACCCTAAACTGAAAAGTAAAATCCGAAAAGCAAGTAGAAGGTTCGTACAAACATGTAACTTGACAGACGTCGAAGGAGCGAATGTAAATCTCAAGGAAAGACCTGAACAACAGCAAATCTCAAGGAAAGCCAGTCGACCAAAAACATGCCTGAGAAAAGAGCTGAACCAAACTCATTGAACTCAAACTTGGCATCCATGCCTCCGTCGTATTTAGCCGCAACCACATCCTGGAAGTACGATCCTTGTCGAACCTCCCATCCATTCAACGACTCGGCAGACTTGAATTTGGCCAGCAAGAGCTTGCTTTTGCTGCTCGTTCCAGCCCGCAGCTGCGCCAGCTTATTGTTGTAATCCTGTACAATTCACCATCACCCTCAATTCTAATTTCCAATAACAACTGTTAGAGAAAGCCATCATAACTTCCCCCGCATTTTTTTCTCTCAAAAACATCTAACAAACTGAACCTGAAAAGCCTTAGTGATGTTGTAGATGCCACGATTGTCTACTCGGTTGAGATCCCCCGTTATAGAGGAGCGAGCGGTAGCACAGTAAATGATCTTGTTGCAACCTTCTACAGCAACTTGCAGGGTCGACGGCTCGCCTACATCCCCAATCACTATATCTACTGACGTCGGAAGCATATCCAGTACTTCCTGATTCGCCTTCCTTACCAGTGCCTGTGATTCATACATAGCGTACTAATTACTCTTCTAAAAAACAGGAAGATATTCGATTTCGACATTAATTCAAGAATTACTATTCACCCATCACTACCCCATCGCCGTTCTTTCCATTAGATTTTACCACACAAAAATTGCCGGCATTTGAGAAGGAAGATAACGGTCCAAGTATGCTGTACCTTGACCTTGTAGCCTCTGAGCATCAATTTGCGGACGACTAGGCGGCCGATGCTGCTGGTGGCGCCGATGACGAGGACGGTGGTGTCCTGGGCGCCGGGGACTGTGAACTCGCACATGGGCCCGCGGATGAGGACCTGGTCGAGGCTCTCGTCGGTGCGGGAGCGGGAGATCTGGCCCAGCTCCGAGAACTTGCGCCACACCTCGTCGAACATCTGGCGGGACCTCCGGCCCAGTCCCACCGGGTTCACGTCATCCAGAGTTAGCGACACGTTCGGCGGCTTCTGCTGTTGCTCCTTGCCCTCCTCTCGCCCCTTCTCCCCACTGTCGCCGTCGCCCATCTCGTTCCGCGCCACACCACCCGGGGTAGCGCGCGAGCAGCTGAGCTTACTGGGACCGGGGAGAGGGGAGCCGAGGAAGCTGGAAGAGCTCCATTTCCGGGCCGAATGGGCGGGCCCGCCGGACCTATGACCCATTCCGATCCTGCAAGTGAGAGCCATGCCGGTCGCCGGACTTCCGTTTCACGGAGACGGAGGCAACGACCGCATAAAATGAGTCTCGGGGGATGTGTCGGGGGCGGGAAGGGAACGGGATGGTCCACGTGGCCGTAGAACTCGCCTCGAATCATCGAGCACGTGGCATGCAGCGGCACTCCCTCCCGGGCAAAATCCGGCAGTGGATAGAGAAGTCTTGCTGGCAGAAGATGGGTACTTTGGTCTGTTCATATTGTTTTTAGGTTTAATTACGTTAATGCCATTCACGGTGTTTCTAGGAACTATGAAAGGGGCCTGCATTTGAAACGAGAGAGAAATATGGCGGCAACGGGGCTCTGGGTGAGCCGGCCGCCGGCGTTGGGGGCGAAGGTGAAGGGGTTCGGTCGCAGCATTGCGCATTGTGCGAGTAGAGGTAATGTTGGTGGACAGAGGCGAGGGGAGAAGAAGGGTGGGAAGGCGGATTTGGAGTCGCTTTGGAAGAGGAGGACGCGCTCGGGTCGGGAGTTCGACCGGGAGGGTGTTCGACAGTATGTCTCTGAGGGAGACCATGTGCCTGTCATGCTCGGGGAGGTCCTGGAGGTCTTTTCCCGTCCCACGCTCCGCTCCTTCGTCGACTGCACCGTCGGGGCCGCTGGTCACTCGTCCGCGGTTAGTCGAGTTTTTCTCATCAAATTTGTGTTTATGTGTTATTTTGTCCGTGTTTTCGTCTTTGTCTTAGCCTTCAGTTATTACACTTTGAGATAATGGCTGTGTGTTATAATCCGAGACGCCTTAAGAAGGGGAGAAAGTTTTATCTGCTCTGGGACCAACATGGGCTGCGACTTTTGCTTCACTCACCAGCTTCCCGTCGTAAATAAGCAAGTTATACTTTGTGGTTTATCTTTTGCTCAATCACTACTAAGGGGATCTTACGTTGTAATGTAATTGGGTCTTATTACTTAACTCTTCAACTTATAGTCTCAACAGTGGTCATGTTTTGTGTTTCTTTGAACCAGATCATTCAAGCTCATCCAGAAATGCAGCTGTATGTTGGAATGGATATAGATCCCACTGCCCATGAAAAGGCTCAGGCCAAGATCAATGCCGTCCTCAGTCACATGCACTGTGTCACAAAGTCAAACTTAAAAGCGTTTACACTTAAGAGGAACTTCAGAGATATAAAATCATCTCTTTGCACGGTTGATGGAGGACTTGTTGATAATGGAGTAGATGGAATTTTAATGGACCTAGGAATGTCATCCATGCAGGTTCACTTTTCTATTTCATTAGGATTGGCAAAGCACTCAATTTGACTCGTATTTATTCAGTATGTGGTTACCCTAGGTTATTTTAAAGTAAAAAATTAACAAGAAAAGTAATTTTATGCTCTCATTACACATAGGTCTGAAGAGGCCAACAGATTTACTTGTTCTTGATGTTTTTGTCCTTAAACAATTGCTGATAAACATAGGGCTGGTATTAGCTATAGTAACAAATTTCACGAAATTTCGTTAATTTTGGCAAAATGAGCCTCCGCCAAAATTCATTTCGAATTTTTGCCTATTTCTCCAATTTTTTGCCTCATTTTTGTAAAATTTACGTTTTGGGCGGGTTATTTTCGGATTGTTTATATTTTAGGCAGCTTATTTCTTAGTTTTTATGGTTTTGGCAGGTTAAATTTAAGTTTTCTATAGTTTGGGCAGGTTATTTTTGGTTTTTCACTGTTCAGGCAGATTATTTTTTGGGTTTCCTTCTTCTTCCTGTACTTCTCCTCCTCCTCTTTCTCCTTCTTTCTCCTTCTATGAAGCTCTCCTGAAATGACACAAACCAAACTGGAAATGACCCCCCAATGAAAAGAACCAAAATGCTGACTTTGTTACTATGATATTAGTTATTACTTCAAATTTTGCCCTTTATTTGGTCACTTCATCCTTATGTTTGTGTTAGATACCCGTGAAGTTCAAATGTTGTGCTCTCCCAATCAGGTTAATGATGCCAACAGAGGATTTAGTGTACTCAAGGATGGGCCTCTTGATATGCGGATGAATCCTCAGGTCAGTTTCTTTAGGTTCAAGATTTGTATAACTGAAATGGCAATGCATTAAGAATCATGGGTGCTCTTCTGTAATTTAAAAAACTGCTTGTATTATTTTTGCTTATCAACACTAGCAGTTGCCTGAATGCCTGTGATACATACTATCACCATGTCAACCCTCCCAAAAAAGTTTTATGCACTTTTCATTTTGTCAAGTTTCAATGGGAAAGAGATTTATTGGAGAATAAAAGCTTAAGAAAAATGTCAAGTCACCCAACTTCTTGCTGTCATTGCAACCTGTCACATCTCTTTTTAGTTTCCTAAGCTTATAATGCTATATGTTTTGGTCATTAATGTCACGAACCAGACATTGTTTTTGTAAATGACCCGGTCACCAACCCGTATTGGTGGTTGGGCCGGGTTAACCTGGGTCAGCCGGCAGATCAGCCCGGATTTGCTGAAAAAAATATCCCTCATTCCCCCTCCCAAAAATCTATTTTACACCTATTTCATTCTATGCCTATATCATTCTACTCAACCTTTGGCATACAGTATAAATTATAAACACCTACATCATTCAATATAAGCATTAGTGTTTAAACACAAGCATGACAAACTTATTATTTGAGACATATATAACAGCTTATATCTTTATAAGAAGCAGTGCAAATTTTATACCATCAATAATAAATCACCCCATTGCACAAGATTCAATCCATAGATCAAAAGCAATACTTTGTTTTACAATATCGTCATCTAAATTGAATATTAAATCACTTACCTCAAAAGATTTCATTTTTTTCTCTTCACACGAAGAAGTTTGCTTGCTGGCAAGAGAGGAAAGAAGGTGGAGAAGCGGCATATGGCAGAATTTGTTGAGGAGAAAGTGAAGAGAAGAAGATTGGGGAGAAAGAGGGAGCAAGACTAGGAAGAAGGGCAGTGCAAATCAGGGGAGCCACGGGAGGCTGGAATTAGGAGGAGGAGGGTTGGTGGAGGGCAACAGAGGGCCATGGAAGCCCTAAGCCCTTGCCACTGGAGTCAGTTGTCGCCAATCCAGTGAGGACTTGAGAGTCAGGGTGAGGTGAGGGGAATTGGGAATCCGGGTGGGTTTTAGTTTTATTTTTTTAAAAAAAGGGACTAACCAGACTAGCTTGCATGGTCGAGCCCGTGGTTCCTGCCTTTAGAGGAGCAAAGCTCGTGACATATGTTGGTGCGCACGTGTGTGCATGTGTTGCACACATTTGTGCACATGCACTGCCCACAATGTGTGCACAAAAAGTGCAACGCATGCTCACATATGTGTGCACCATGTGTCACAAGCTCCGCTCCTCGCCACTTCGTGAGAGCTGTCACCTCCTCCTCCTCTGCCTGCTGTTGTTGCCTCATCTCCATGTCATTGCTACCTCCTCCTCTGCACATCGTCGTTGCCACCTCCTTTGCACATCATCGTCATTGCCTCCTCTATGCAACATTATTGCTGCCTCCTCCTCCGTGCAATGTCGTTGTCGTCGCCTCTTCTGCCCGTCGTTGCATCCTCCTCTGCGTGTTGTCACCTCTTCCTCCTCCCTCTTCTCATTCCTTCCGCCTTTGCCCCCCGCGGCCTTCTCCTCTGCCCTTGCTACTTCTGCCACTAGCTACTACTTCCTCATTTGCCTGCAATTTCCCTCCTTCTATCCGCCACTATCTAAATTGTGATGGGTAGGTAATACAAACATCGGAAAATGCAATGGTAAATAGTGTCTAAGTTGTGATGGTATATGGTGTCTAAATTGTGACGGTATATATTGCGACAACATTTGGTGCCTAAATTGTGATGATATTGGTCACTAAATTGTGATGGGTACTTAATTGTAATGGGTGAATATTACAATTGGTAGAAATTGTGATAGTATATGATGTCAAAATTGCGATGGTATTATGGCATCGAAATCACAATTGGGTTGACCTTGCAAAGGGGTATAAAATATGATGATCAAGCTCTAAATTGTGATGGGTAGAAATTGCAAAAGTATATGATGTCAAAATTGCGATGGTATTTGGTGTCAAAATTACAATGGATTTGAATGAGTAAAAAGTGTGATCATCAATATCTTTAAATTGCAATGGGTAGATATTGCAATTGTTAGAAATTACAATAGTGCATGATTTCAATATTGTGATGGTATATGGTGTCTTGTGGGGGGTTGAATATGTGACAATCAATTTCGATGGTCAGGTGAAAGTACAAGACAAGGACACCATATCACCATGCATTTGGTAAGGCTCGATAAGACATATTCAATGCCCCCAAGAATGTGTGAATTCAGCTTTTGGTGCATGAGACATAACTCTTGAAAGTTGTGGCAAAGAAAATAGGTGAATAGATACTTTTGGGTTTTTCTAGAATGTGTGCATGTGAGTACCTGCCCTGAATAAGGGGTAAAGGGGGTTCTGCCTTATTTGATTTTTTTAAGGCTCAATGTTTAATCCAGTTAACTTTTTCTCTCTCCTCCTCCTCCACTCTGGCCCCCAACACCCAGCCCCAATTTTTTTTTCTGGGTGCCACCTATAGCCCAAGACCTTGCTGCAACGAGCAAGGTTGATGGCCAAAAATAAAACTCTTACCTCGCAGAAGTTTGAGGTTCAAATCAAACCCTAAGTCACCACCCCTCCCTTCAGAAAACACACTGGCCAATGGATTTCCGCAGGCTGGAGGAGATGCTCATGGGTAGAAAAAGGGTCGCTGCAGCAGGTGGGTTCAAGGTCAGGAGGTTGGCAGCTGCGGGATTGAGAAGGAGCAGATCTGACTTCAAAGAAACTAGAGGCGAGAGGGAGGTGACGAGGAAGAAAGGCAAGGCATCTGATCCAGAAACAGGGAAGGGGCTGCGGCATTAAGTAGGGAAAGATTCCTCTTCCTGGAGCTTGTCGAGTTAGGGCTCTTAGAGTCCTATTAAGAATGAAACTCCTCCTATAAGGAGTCAGAGTTAAACAGGGTATCGCCCCATCCTTCTCCAACCTAAATTAAGTTCAAAACAAAGCCTCCTGCTCTATGACAAGGAACTGTAATTGGACCTGGGTTAGACCTCCACTATCACAGTGGGCTTGGGGTTTAGGTTAGGGTTCTAACTCCAGTATGACCCAAACCTAGTGACCGCACGCCAAAGGTTTTCAATTAGCTCTAACAAGAATATACAATATGAAAAGATGTAAAATAGTAATACCATGTGTTACAACTAGACTATGTTTGCTATGTATTAATTTGCATGCATATTCTACTATTTTTTTGTAATAAATAATCTGTGTGATTTTTGTAAGATTTACCTGGAAATTTTTACATGTTTTTTCTAGTCAACTTAATTATCCTTGTGATAATAGATGTCCGTTTAACTTAATTATTGTAAAGGTAGAGTGTTATTTTTTCTACAATTTCATCATGGAGTTCTGCTCAGGTAGGCCTTAATTGACTGATTGAACAGGTCTTTGACAGGGCATTTTAAAAGCAGAAGATATCTTGAATACTTGGCCTGAGGCTGAAGTGGGACGAATTCTGCGTGACTATGGAGAAGAAAGTGAGTGGTACTATCTTCAGAACAAAATTGTGAAGGCTCGTTTACGAGGGGGATTGCATACTACTGGTGAACTTGTTCATCTTGTAAAGACTGCTTCTCCCAGATCAGGAGGTATAGATCTCACTTTTCAGGAGCAGTTTGTCTAAGTAAAAAAAATGAGATAATAATTAATGAAATAGAACTTCTTGTACTTCTGAATGTATAGGGAGGCATGGGTGGATCAAGACAGCAACACGAGTATTTCAAGCTTTGAGGATAGCAGTTAATGATGAACTGAAGACCTTGGAAGATGCTCTTTATACTTGTTTTGATTGCCTCTCTGCTGGTAGCAGGCTTGCAGTCATCTCTTTCCACAGTTTGGAGGATAGGATTGTGAAGAAAACTTTTCTTGATATCATTGAAAAAGAAGATGACAGAACTCGGGATGAAGGAATGTTTGCCCAAATTAAGGACAACAATGAGAATGGGAATGAAGAACCATGGATCAAACAGAAAATACAAGGAAGAAGAGGAAACATCCTCACAAAGAGACCAATCACACCATGTGAAGAGGAAGAAAATCTAAATCGTCAATCTAGAAGTGCAAAGCTTAGAGTAATTCAGAAGGCTTGCCAACTGCAGCATTAACATCCGTCAATGCCCTGAAAGAGGTTATTATATACTTTTCTCCTCATATTGCAAAATTTTGGTTAAACTTTTTGGGTTATGAAAGCTCTCTATAATTTGTTGACTGTGAGGGAAACTGAGTAAGAAGCACGGTGTAATGATTTGGACTTCAACTTGCTCAATTTGTGCACTCAGTTTCCCACTGCTATCAAAATGGTAGACACATGGAAAAGAAGCTTAGGTTCTGAGCACAATGTTGTAACAAGGTTTTGCAATACCTTATGGTTGGAAATTACAGTGCTTCCTTTTCATTATAAATATATTATAAAGGAAAGAAAATCTGTACTTTACAGATTCTTTCCCTGTAATACACATCTGAAACCAAGGGTCCTTAAAACCGCATTTAACCCACCCGACCCAGTAGCCTTTTAACGGTTGGTTTAAATGGGCCCCTTTGGGACCTTTGATTTCTAAAGCAAGGGGTAGATTGTGTTTACTGGAAGAAATTCTGTACTTCAGTACAAATTTTCCACCCTCATATATTATTTGCCTTAATTCAATGCAAATATGGAATACCAGTCATTTTTGCTTTGAACCGCTACAAGTCTCCCATGTCTAACTTAGATAAGCTATCCCCAAAATCTCCCAAGGCAGTTCACTCTATTTTTATTAAATGAGTCTCGATTCAACCATCCTCAATCTACACTAGTCTGCCCTTACTGTTTTTGTTAGCGGAAATTGATCTGTAGAAGCTCAAGCAAATTGAATGCCCATGACATAAAAAGAGTGAAGATTGTGTGCCATAACATGTAGCGAGCAACACCCCAGCTTTTCTTATGGTGCGGTCAACAATGCCAGAGAAGGAGAAAAGATAACGATAAATGTTACGTAAGTTCATATCCTAAACAATGATGCCTTTTCCCTCCCTCTGGGTTCTAAACTCCAACAGAAGAATGGAAGCTTTGAAGTTCGAGCTGATCAAACAAGGTCAAACTCAGGGCAACCCAATGAGAGGAAGGCTAAATATTCGTTTAGCTATTTTTCCAAATTTGAAATATAGGGGAATCAGCCATCCTAAGAGGTGACCTAACTTAAAAAACCTAGTGTAAGGAGGATACCTGGATGAGACTAATCAGTACATAAGTTACTTGATGTTAATGACCCAACAAGGCCCCCTACCAGGGGGGCACTTCTCCAGTAGCTGCCATTCACCTTTTGGCCAATCTTGTAATTGATTCCTCAATCAATTAGTTTATTTTGAATAGTTTTCAAGCTTAATTAGATATCCTTAATGATTTATGTTCAATTAAAGGTAAGATGCTTAATTTGATTAGTTTCCTTGAATAGTTATAATTTCTATGAATGGAAGGGCTCTTATACCTTACATATTGTAAGGGTCGTCCCCTCCTAAACTTGAGAATTGGCAATTAGACTTATGGAATCGAATAGTTTATAGTTTACTTAGTATTAGCTTATCATGCTAGCTTCATCTTCCTCCTTCCTTTGTTGACATGGATCCTCCTTGTACATCTCCTTTAAAGCCATACAAATTCTAGGGGAAGGAGATGGACTCACTTATCCAAATCTATGACATGATTTCTTAACTAGAGTCGTGCATTTAATGGGAGGTTTCGTCATTAGACTTCCATTTTGGCTTAAAATTTCCCAATTTGAGACCGGCAGAACATTAGATGAGCTAATCAAGTTGGTAAGTTCCCAAATATATCTGCAGGTTATTACTTCATGCTTTGAAATCATGGAGTTTTATCGCATAAATAATTTGAAGTTAGTTTCTTTGTTTATATGGCTGGATGCTGCATCATTGATTCGTATATACGTATGATGTTTATCTACTTGCTATGGCCTCTCCTGGAAATGAGGAGAATATTGCACACCTGAGTTATGTTATTTACAAGCATAAATCAAACACTCGATCATGCCAATTTTTGGTGAACATCTTTTGCATGCAATTGTTTTTTAAGAAAAACATAAATGAACTTCATATCCGTCAAATGTTTACAGAAAATTCAAGAAACAAAGATTGCGTAGAGAATGCATCCATCTTTTCTCTTGTACAAGTGCTGCAAACTGACAAGATTATTATTTGTCCCGCGATATTTCAATTTTGAGTAATTGGTCACTAAATAATGGGTGGTTACATATTTTTCTTACTATTTGAAATTTTAATCTATAAATGTCAGATTGGGAGTCGACCTTGACGTTCATTCTCATTAGGTCAAGATGCGATTTAAGGGTAGCAAAAATTTCTCATATGTTGCCTGTGTGATGTACGTTGACCAATCAAGAAGAGCCACACGGAACATTCTTCTAGCTGAAAAAGAGATGCCTGGTCAAGTGGGAGGACTGACAAGGATCTGTTAGATACTCTCAAGTAGAGGTTAGTATGTGGTAAAAGGGTATAGAAGTCATTCGAGATGGTCTAGACATGCGGAATGAAGATCGTTGATGGCACCAATAGAGGCCAGTTTGATTTGTTCCAAACGAGACGGGTGAAGGAGCGTGTTTAGCAGCAGGAGGTTTGATATGATATAGAACCCATGTCACAGAGGCAAATTTGGTGAAGTTAGAGGTGCTCATGGATAGAATCGGATGTAGACAATCCTATGTCCGTCTTTATATGCATACCCGCTTGTCTGTGTCCTCTCCGATCCGTATTAGGTTTTGTCTAAGCCAGTTCACCACAGACACAGCCAAGTCCTAATATTTTATGTACTTGTTGGATATCTATATTTTTAATTGAACAATGTTATTTAGACCCTCTTTTTTTTTTTGTCAGAGTCCCCCAAAAAAGTGTGAAAAGTGGTTTTTTTTTACTTTACTCCTCCACGTTTCTCCCCTCAATTTGCCCTTCCTTCCACCAATACATTAAACTCAATTTTTTTCCCTCTCTCCTATTTATTCTAGCGATTTCAACTTTGGCGACACATTGGACAACTAGTTCGGCTGCTAGCGGTTAAAGGCCATGACTAGATCTAGCCATGGCCAATGTTGTTCGAGCAACAGGGCAACGGTCAAATCTGATTGTGGCCACCGGCCACACAAGCAACCGGTTAGTGGATTTGGTTGTCGGTGCTCACTGTGGCCGTGACCAGCCGTCACAACTGCTCATCGTGGAGGTTGCCGGCGTCAGTACTTGTGCTAGAGAAGGGGCACTGGTGACGGAGAAAGAGAAGAAAGTGAAGAAGAAAAGAAATGAGGTAAAAAGTCATATGATAAATTTTAATGAAAGTTAGTGAGGTAAAAAAGATATAGGGGACACTGGGAAAAAGTGGGGTTTGTATAGTCACCTCTTTTTAATTTCTATTGGTAAGTAGCTATGTACTATGTTAGGACTAAAAATCTCTATTTTTTTTGTTAGGATCTATGCTACCATTAAAAAGGGTGGATACGGACGTCCATGGACATGGACAATTATATATCTGCAATTTGCAATCATGAATTAGGACGGACAAAAAAGGTTGATCCGTTCATGTGTCCACCCTGGACATAAAAGTAAGTCCACCCAATTTAAATATAGATGTGAATACGAACCTGGCAAATGGACTAAAAAAACATGTGAGCACACCTAGGTTAAGTAAAGAGATGATAATCTTTGTCTTTTATATATATATATATATATATATGTGTGTGTGTGTGTGTGTGTGTGTGTGTTTTTTTGTAAATTTTGCCCAAGCTCAATTACTCGACATTGTACTATCACAAACATGTTGGTAAATTGTCAGTCAAAAAACTCTAAAGATGATTTTTTATTAGTTATTAAAATCAATAAAAATTCAAAATTGTACTAATTTAATAGGTAAGCCTAGCAAAAAACTCTTTCATAATTTTTTATTAATACTCACTAAGATAGATAAAATAAACTGCAAAGAAATATATATATATATATATATATATATATATATATATATATATATATATATATATATATATATATATATATATATATATATATATATATATATACTTCTAACTCAAATTTTCTCTCCTTAGAAATTTAATTTAATTTTTTTAGGAATATACATTATAAATGAAAATAAATATGATTCTCATTAGAATCCTCATTGATCTGTACATGATAAATATTAAATCTAATTGATTGCTAATGATCACGTGTCAAATTAGTACATTAAGATATTTTTTTGCTAGCATCTGTTTACAGCCCCAATGCATATTTCTACTTATTACTTCTTAACTCTTGGATCAATGCAAAAAGGACTAACATAATTGGATGTTCAAACTTTCAAGGGCAGCAGGTGCATACAGTCTTATTAGTACACATGTTGTGTCCTATAATAATGTGTAAGTTAGGAAGTTAATTAAGTAGGCTATGTAGTTATTTGAGTTGTAGTAGGTTTGATTCTGGTTTTAATTAGAATTAGTTAGAATTGTATCTATGTAGTTGTATGGCTTATTCTTATGTAGCCCATTGGATTAGGGCGGCCTATTTAGGCATTTTTTTTGTTTTCAGAAATTAATCAAGGATTATTTACCTATTTTCTCCTCTCTCTTCACTTCTCCTTCCCGACCTCTCTCTGTCTCTCATAAGATCGCACTTGCTTCTAGTAAGTGTGTCCCTTTCCTTCGCCCAATCTCCCTCTTCTCTTCCTCTTTTCTCTCATTCTCATTCTCTTATCCTCCACTATGAAGCATACATCAACACATTAATATATAAGAGAAAATTTTATAATAATATTAAAAAAATAAATAATTACCAAAATCGCGAAGAGAAGAAAATAATTCCTAATGTGGTGTTCATTTTGGTCATGTAGGCGCCAACTAAGCGCTAGCTCTTACTTCCTCGTTTTATTTTTTTGAAATTCTTTTATGATTTCGTTGTTGTGATTTGGCCATTGTGGCATTTTTTTTTTTGAAATCAATACAATGACTAGTTTGGCATCTTCTCTCTCTTCTCTATTTCTCTCTTCTCTATTTCTCTCTTTTCACTCTCTCTCTCTCTTCTCTTTCTCTCTATTCCCTCTCTCATCTTTCTCTTTCTCCTCTCTTCTAAAGGACAAATTCATGAAAAATGAAAAAAAAATATTGATTTCGTCATTCGCAAATATATTATATTTTTTAAAAATTTTATTATTTAAATATATAATAAATAAGTAAAAAATTAATTAAATTTCCCTACTTTCTCCCCTCTTCTCTTTGGAGCTTGAGCTCATGCTCACGTGCATGAGAGAGAGACAGGGAGAGAAGTAGAAAGAAGAGAGGAGAGAGAGTGAATAGAGAGAAAGATGCGAGTGTGTGTGTGAGAAGAGAGAGACGGGAGAGAGAGAGTGAAGAGAGAGGAAAGAAGAGAGAGAATAAGATAGATAGCCAAAAAGAGAAAAAGAAGAGAGATAGTCAAAGTTATGACCTTAGGAAGGGTGCAACATGGGCGGGAACAACTTAAAAAGTGCGGGATAATGGACCCATGTGTGGTCTTGTTTCAAATGGCTTGTCGATACCTGTCTGTCGATACCAAAAACGTGTGATTCTGACTTTGGGGTAGGAAGTTTATCGCGTTCTAAAGTTTGAATATTTTTTATATTAAAATAATATGGAAAAAATATTAAAATAATGAAATAAGGACGAAATAGTTGGCGTCAGCGCTGATGCCATCAGCCATGTCAGCCGCGCTGCCCGGATTGCACTGTGACACCACGTGGCTGGGGCCTGCGTTATGCGGGCCAGCTCTCGGGAGAAGCACGGGATCCGTGCATTGCGACCGCGCAGTGCATTCGCGGCCAGTGTGCTTGGCACGTGTGTGTGCTTCATCTCCTCGTACGCCCACGGTCTTTCCTCTATAAATTGGAAATCCCGTTCAAACTTTCAAATGAGTTTTTTAAACTTGTTCTAAGTCTATTTTCTTCCGTTCTTGATGTGTTCTTAGCTAATTCGAGAGTGATCTACGCAATGACATGGTCCATTCCTCGAGTTGGCGTCTCTAGAAGGGGGGCAACAGCTCGAGGCAAGAGGAAGCTTTGTTTGCCACCCTCCTGCCCTAAAGAGAGAGCAGTGGCCCGGAGGGATAGGGGATTCCGTTCTCTGTCACCTGGCTGCATCGAGTGAAGTGGCCCGGAGTACGTGAGGCTCTGCCATCTACTAAAGGGCCACGCAGTGTGAGAAACACCCTAGGGAAGGGGATGTTCTGTCTGTGGCTTACGAGCGTGGAAAAGAAAAGAGTCTCCATATAAGGGGGGTTCTGTCTGCAGCCTACGGGCCCGCTATGTGTTAAGTGTCACCAGGAAGGGGGAGGATCAGCTCGGGGCAAGGGTTAGCTCTGTCCACCAACCTCGTGCCCCGAAGAGAGAGAGAGAAATGACCCAGCGAAAGAGGATGTTTTGTCCTCTGTCACGCCATATCGAGAGAAGTGGCCCAAAGTAGGGGAGGCTCTGCCCTCCACCAAAAGGCCATGCAGTGTGAGGAACAACCCTAAGTAAAGGGGGGGTTCTGTCTGCCGCCCACGGGCACAGAAAACGAGAAGCGCCTCTGGGAAAGGGGAGGGTTTTGTCCGTAGCCTTCCGGCACACTGAGAGGAACGTGTTGGAGCTAGAAGAGGCTCTGTCTGCTGCCTCTGGATAGGAAGGGGAGGATGCTTCCGGACCTGAAGGGGAGGACACCCAGAAGGAACGAGCAACTTTGTACGCCACTACCTCGTGGGACATTAGGGGATTAAGTGTTTCCATCTCTTCCGATTTAATTATAAGAATGCATGTGCTAATTAGGATATATGTGATGTTTTGATCCCTTGTGTTCTGATATGTTATGCTATGATCCGTCGTGTTATGATATGTTATGCTATGATATGTCGTGTTTTGATATGCAATGCTTTGAAGTGATTAAATATGTCATGTCTCACTCCAGGGCGGAGCGAGACGTGTGATGTGTTCGGCCTCACTTTGGGGTAGAGCGAGATGTGTGAATGTGTTTGGATCCGTTCTGGGGTAGAACGAGACACGTGATGGTATCCTTGTGGTGCTCGGCTATGTGATAGAGCGAGATGTGTGTTTCTGGTGTTTTTATAAGCTTCTGTATGACTGATTAAATATTCGAAGAAACGTATTTAGTCGTATGTGTTTTCGTATGGCCTGATGTATGTAATAGCTATTAGGTAGAACTATGTAAGGATCCGATCGCATCGGAGTAACATCGTAGATGTTATTCGATACGTACATAGGCAACCAACGGCAAGACAACATTGGCCCGATTTGAATTAGATATAAAAATAGGTTTGTTCTGGCCTACGTGTAACGGAGCACTAGAGTTTCGTAGCACGTAGAGGAAAGTGACAACTCTCACACACAGAGTTCGCCGCTCTTGGTTTTCGTTTAATTTTTAATTTTTGGGTTAACCTGGAGCGTGGGTTATCCCCTGTGAACCCCCGGCTCGGGTGTATTTCCGGGTCGGGGTGTTACAAGTGGCGGGTATGAAAGTAGGGTCCCTCATTAGCAAAAATGTGTACTAGCTTGCACACCATCAATTTTTGGGATAGATAGCTCCCATATGTTCTTTATAATGTAGGCTAACTGTCACTCTTACAATGAGTTTAGCCGCCATCGATCTTAAATATCAAGGGCTCTTAGGTGCAATTTATATTAGAAGATAAAAATACACTTCCAACTGTAAGTAGGGACTAGGGATAGGGTTGCAAATAAATCAGGCTAACCTGCAAGCCCGACCCGGCCCAACCCGAAAATTAACAGGCTTGGGCTTTAAAAAAATAAATTGTGGGCCGAGCCAGGCTTTAAATATAAAAGCCCGCAAATTTTTACGACGGGTCTAGGCCTGGGCGAAAAAAATGTAAGCCCAATAAGTGAGGCTCATTGTGTTGGCCCTTACCTAGCCCAATCTATTTTTTAACTCAACCCGCATATCTCAAGTCTCATATCCCACCCTAACTCCCATAAAAAAGGGAAAACCCTAATTTCTCAGCCTCCCTCTCATTCATTTATTTATTCTACTGTTGTGTGCTCTCTCTTGTCTCAAGCTTGCATCTCACTGGCTCAAGTAGTGGCAGAGGGAGTACATCAAGTCGTGGCGTCACCGATAGTTCTTGTTGAAGTAGGGGAAGGTCCTCTGATTCAAGGACTCGCACATCACCGGAGCATACAGGGCCTACAGTGTCATCCCTGTCACCACCTGCTTTAGAATCAAGGGCGTGGAGGATGTCTTTAATGAACAGTTTGCTTTTAAGCTTTCCACTTGCTGTAATATTTTATTACAGGCTTTAATAAAATAAATAAATATTAGATCAACTCCATTGGCCAATTCATCGTCGAGTATTTCCAATCCGTGATAGGCTCCTGAAGTTATCAATTATAATAGCTAAGTGAAGTAGTTAACGAAATTGATGATATCAAGTGAAGTAGGTAACGAAATTGAGTGGTTGACTGGAGAGGCTAAGATCATTTTTACCTTCGACAGCCACTTATTCTCTCATAGGCGGTGTCGATAAAAAAAGCCCGTGGCCTAGTTCGGCCCGCATATTGGGCCAGGCCGAGCTTGAGCCTATCCTAGCCCGCGAAGGCCCGGCCCGCTTGCAGCCGTAGGCCCGTAACTAGGGAGCATACTTCTATCTGTTAAACGGGCACGACTGGCAGCGGGCTGGGTTTGTTGAATCGTTTGAACTTGGAAGACAGGTTCCGCGACGAATAAACCCTAAAACTAAGGCAGAGAGATACAGGGAAAGAGATACACAGAAGGGGGAGGAGATGAGTGAGAAGGCGGGAGGAGGGACAGCGAAGACACCGGCGGACTTCCTCAAGGCCATCCGCGGCCGTCCCGTCGTCGTCAAGCTCAACTCTGGCGTCGACTACAGAGGTCTCTCTCTCCTTGTTCTTTTTCTTTCCAGTCTATCGTCATTGCTTCTCCTTTTCTTTTCTCATGTATTTTTTACTTGTATCTACTTTTTAAAGTCAAAAGGGTGTCGTTTATCTGTTTCTCACGTGAGGTGATTGCAACCCGACGATTTTGTAGTGAAAAAGGTCTAAACCTTGAACAGCTTAGTAGATGTTGTTGTGAAACAGAATGGGAGGATGCTGACCAAAAAAAGGACATAATTTTACTTCTGGACTTGAATGTTTCCTATTTTTGTGTAATTGTGTGTGTATACCCGGGAACCGAATTGTCTAAGAATCAAAGATAAAAGTGTCCCTTTTTCTAATATACTTTACAATGGTTTTATCAAAATTAAGGAATTGGATCTGGCAAGGGAAGTCCGTTGTTATTTGCAATTCGTCCTAGTGAGCTAGAAGTATTAGATTAAAATGAAATTCAGGCCAAAGCCTGTTATGGTTGTACCCTTGTACGGTAATCCGTTTGCTTGAGTTGTGAATCTGTACTGGTTACCTTGTCTGACGTCTGCTTGGTTTTAGGGTTTGCTTTTAAGCATCTTACTGTGACACCTGTTTCCCGTTGCTTTAGTTTGACAATTTAGGGAGTGCCAACATCACTGTACACTCGTGCAGCATTGATCTGCCTCGTAAATTGCTTTTGTTCATATTTTACCGGAATATTTTTATATTGTTTGAAAAAACTATGTTATGCATGCCAACTCCAATGTTTTTTTTCTTTTTTCCTTAAATCAATACTTTTTAGAATTCTGACATGAAAGGAAGGCAGCTTTATAGATTCTATACGGAAGAAGAACAAATGCAAAATAATCTGTTGGTCCAGAGAGAGAATTTGAAACTGTCTATATGTGTTTGTGAGGATTGTCTCTAGCTCTTAAATATAAGACTCTGAGTTGCAAACCATTGTTCTTTTTTATCTTAGAAAAATAAAGAGATACCAAAATTCAGCTATCTGCTGCGATCTAGAATCAGTCATGAGAGGATGGACTTAGGCTTACAATGTTTTAACATGCTGAAGCCTCATTTTATGGATGAAAGCAACTTAGCGTTTTCTTTTCTATTCAAGTAGTAAGTAGTTTGGTGACACAATGATCAGTGCTAATAGGATTAGAAAATTCCCAGTTGGTCACTGTTGGTAGGAGAAGGAAACTAGGTGGACACTGTGTGTCAGGTAATAAAAACATGCTGATAAATTGTTTGCTGGCTTATAAGTTTTTTCTGCTATGGCTCATGACAGCGCACAAGTGGCAGAAGTATATTCAAATTGTGGTAATTTTCCTGTTGAATGATTCTTCACTTTTTATTGGTGCACGAATTTGGTATCTTTTCCCTGGTATTGGGTTATTTTAATTTCATTTGTGGTGTATTTATTGACCTTTTTAATCTTTATTCATATATTTTATTATTATTATTATTATTATTATTATTATTATTATTATTATTATTATTATTTTTATTTTTATTTTGAATGGTTACCCATACATATCTGACAAGCAGGTAATTAACCTGTTTAGATGGTTATGTGACTATATCCAGCTAATGGTGTCTCGTCGTACCCTGACATGTAGGCATATTAGCTTGTTTAGATGGTTATATGAATATAGCCATGGAGCAAACTGAAGAATATGTCAATGGTCAGCTGAAAAACAAATATGGTGATGCTTTTATCCGTGGGAACAATGGTATTTGCTATCACACGTTTTTTTGTTTTTTATTTTTTAATTTTTGATGGGTAAAGACTCATGCACCATCACACACTGTAGACCAATGTAGTTCTCTGCCACAACCGAGGAATATTTAACCCACCACAAAGGCTGTATTGGCTGTTATGGCCCATAGTTGTTTTTGATAAAGTCTATGGTTTTATTTGCTACATTGAATTCAGGGGTTAGGGCCTAATTTTTCTTATTTTGCCGCAGTTCTTTATATCAGTACATCAAAAAGAACACTAGCGGAAGGAGCATGAGTTCATTGCAGCTGGGGGCCTTGGTTGCTGCCCGGTTTTGATAACGTTTTAAGTTTGGATACCCTCTAAGGAGAATTTGTTTTGTTTCTAGATCGAGTAGCTGATCATGGAAGGAAAAAGATCCAATTGTCATGGTGTGTCTGCAGCCAATGGCCTAGATTACCTGTGCTAAAATGTGTTAAGCTAGATCGGGAAAGCCTTTTGGGGCTACTATGTGTTAGGCTCTGGTCATTAAGATGCCTTGATAATGATGTATTATAGTTGTTTTTCATTTTTTATGTGAACAGTTTTATCAAGATCTTATATCATATTATCCTGAGATGACATGTGATTAGTAATCCAGTAATAATTGTATTTTAATGGTTCTAATTGAAGGCCGTTGGTTTGAGTTGTTGCCGCTAAGTTGTTTCTGGGTTCAAGGGAAATGCTAAAATACATGCTGATGGTCCCTCATTCCAGGTTGTTTTGGCCGTGGCTATTATTTATTTGCAGATGCTGGGGCGAAGGTAGATCCCCCATGTACGGTTGAAGGCTGAAGCCCTCTATCATCATCTTCCGATCGGGGACAAAGGCCAATCGTCTGCAAGATTCCAACAGATACTTGAGCATAAGGGGGATTGTACTAAGAAAAGATTAGGAAAATAAAAAGACGATCATAGATAAAGAAAAAAAAAAGAGGGAGCGTAAGAGTAAGCTGCTAAGCACAGATGTGGCTCTCTGTGCTGTACTTCAGATAGGTTGGGAGGCACAAACACCTGATTCGCTGCGAGTCGCCAATCAGTTCATGTGTTTTCCAAGAGGAGGGGCTTATTAGCGATTCACAGTGAATCGGGTGTAAGATCTTCACAGCCGATCCAAACCCCTCTGTGCTGACAACCAGTAGAACTCCGCATATTCCTCCCCGACGCTCCACTGGGGAAGCCCGGTTATGGAGCATCACATTTGGACTTCGGAGAACCCCTCCCAAATCCCAACGTCACTCCCATGAATATTCCTCCATACCCCTCTACTAATTGTAGACCATCTGTAATAATCAATTATGAAGTCTGGACCGTAAGAGGAGGGAACAACTCTTACTCGTCTATTTGGCGTTTTAGTGTTGAGTTATTGACAGAAGAAGATTTGAGGTCTATTGATATATCCATTTTGTGACAGGCTTTTTCATATTTACCGAAGGAGACTGCCAATGTATCCCCAAACAAGTGATAGAAAATGATAGACACTCGTGACATAGTTTATTTTATCATAGAACTTCCTTCGTTACAAGTGTAACTCTGGCTCCTCCACCTTTGCCACCCCTCCGCCTCCGAGACTCAGAGGAAGGGAAGGAGACAAAGGATGAGGAGGGGAAGGATGCACAGGAAGGGGAACCGGAGTCAGAGCCTAAGGAGAGGAAGCTCTCTGCAAAAATAAATCGTCTATCATGAGGGTAAATCTATCATTTTTTTGTTACATAGTTGGGGATACACACGCTTAGAAGTCTATTTTGGTAAGTAAAAGAAAGTCCGTTACAAAATAAGTAATATTGGTAGACCTTAGGTCTACTTCGATCAATTGATCTTTTATTGTTTCATCTAAAGCATTTTCAGTTTTCGTCAATCAGTGTGTTTAAGTGTTTACAAGATGAAATCATCTCAAACGCAATTTTAGGGTTTGCCAATATATTTTTAGAGTTTACTAGTCATGAGGGACGATCCTTAATCTTGAAATTGTAAGCAATTTTAGTATTTTGTCAGTCAGGGTTCGAAAGGTATTCAAGACAGCGCGACATCTTCATTTTAAATAGAACTTGGCATACCAACACAACTTTGCCCAGCTAAAAAATGCTGTCGATAAGTCTTTAAACCTAATGTCTCAAAGAGGCACTTACCAATTTTAATGCAATTAAGCATTGCCAGACACAAGCTTTTAAGTGCTTCAGGCAATGTCTTCTAGCATCCATTTTAGTTGAAAAATGGCACATAAAGACGGCATGAAATTTTACAGTTTGGAACTCGTAAAACAAACTTGACAACAGTTATCAAAGCGACTGTTCCACGGGTTTGCTTCTGCCGTCAGCACAACTAGATGTACAATTTGGTTGTAAAAGACACTGAAATTTGGTCACGGAGATCACGACATCCGTCATCAATAACAAGGTTAAAATATTTTGCAGTAAAAGAGACATTCAACTACTTATTTTGCATTCATCTATAAATAAGGAAGCATTCTACAAAAAGAGCAGCATTAACGAATGCTTGAGCTGCCTCCCCTTCCCATGAAATAACAACTGGTGAAAACCCAAAAAGAAGAGGTAAAAAAAACCCTGAATTTTCCAAATTTCCCTCAAAAGACTTGACAAGATAAATGAGGACATTATGATACACCCACCATCCCGTGGGACAGCAACAGAAGACGAAGGATGAATCAAAGAATTACCACCAGTAGGGTCAACTCTTCATTTTTTCACCACCAAAAGAACGAAGAGGGAACTTGATATAGGTAAGAGTTAGCTTCAACGGACCCTTGGCTGGAGGAAGAGCTTCTTACGATAGCTGCTTTCTTTATAGCTTTTCAGTGGAAAAACTCACCAACAACTTCAACAAATCATTTTCTGTACATAGGTGCCACTCTCCTCCCGTCCTGAATCAGCCACATTGTGGCATCGTATGGGGATCCATTCCAACTGCCGTGTTGCCATGTTAAATCTTTCCAACAAGTGCTCAAAAGTAGCAAGCTCTCAGATTGCTTGTTTTGCCTCTGTGACCAGCTGTACAAGATTACCCAGAGTTTCCTGCAACCTCTGCAGCCCTCTGCCTCATCATTTCCATCACTGCTGCCCTACGGCGAGAGTCACTTTGCTGCTGCATCCTCCTCATGTGCTCTTTTAAATCTCTGCTTACAAAGAACATAGAAGTTAATGTCACAGTCCAGTAGGTCATCATTGCAAGGTAGTTATCAGGCAGGTTCAGGGCAAAAATATAGAAGAAAGGTAAAAAAATACAGGTGCTTAAAAATACAAAATATACAAGAATAATTTACGCACTTGCAGCGTGGCACAAGACAGCCTGACTCTTTGCAAGCCCGGGCATGCAATTGAAGGAGATACCACATTTTCTTACAAAGAAGGCAACCTCCAGTAGCACGCGTTTTACAAAACATCCCATGACGGAAAAGGCCTTTGACTTGGCGACAATTTGGATATTTGCACTGTGCAAAACGACAATGGGAAGCGTGCACCAGAAGATCGAGCATTCTCCGAAGCTGAATCAAGAAGATTTTGTTCTTATCATAATTGCATAAGCAGACATATGGTATTTTTATAAACCTCACAAATAAAATTCTGTTCTATTATCAACCAATAAAGAAAAGAATATACAAGGCATATACCTGCTTAACTCGCTTTTGCCGAGCTTCCTTATTTTGTGCATCACGTTCAGCCGTGGATGGATGATTTGTCAGCTTATGGGGATGGTCAATTCCACCATCCTTCCGGTAACATGCATTGCACAAATCAAAATCTGGACAAACTTCACAGCGCCATCCCTGTCCTGCTTCAATATCCAGCTGGCAAATGTTGCATGTGGTCACAAAGGCAGGAGCCGTGGGGTTGTGAAGATGATACAAGACCATCATTGAAGAATGCTTTGCTCGGCGTAAAGTATCATACTGATAGTGGTTCCCTTGACAAAGACTCAGAAAAGCCTGTCTTGTATCAAAAAACTCACTTTCCAGAATTTCATCTTTGTCTTTTGTATCTACCAGCACATCATTGATTTCAACCTGCATACAATAACAACGCTTATCAGGCGAGATAACCTTGCCTCATTTTAAAAGTCTAAACTACATGTTGGAAAGAACTACCATCTTTAAAACACTTAGGAGCTGTTTGGATACAGAATAATGGGATGAGTGCAGCAAATCAAGATTAACCTTAATCTCATTAGTCAAATTCATTGATGAAGAGCTTTTATGTTTGGTAATGCATATTTTGTGAATCTTGTTTATAAGAGATTTGTGGAATGAATCATGTTTAGTAAACCCATAAGGAAATAAGATTTATAAGTTGTAAATTACACATATACCCCTCTTCATAAGTTTGGAGATGAGATAGGAAACGCACGGCTTGTGTTTGAAGGGCATACTTGTAAAAAAAATTCAAATTACCGCATGTGATTAGTTGGGTAAATATCCTCTTGAGGAGATTAAGTGGGTAATCTAAGATTAACCATTAATCACCTTTGAATCATCGATTAGTGGATAATCTGATTCTTCTGTTAATTTTTGAGAAACATGATTTTGGAGATTTCCGCCTAGTCTTATTAGATGAATCGGGTTGGTAAATACTCATCCAAACAGCCCCTTAAAATAAGTGACACCAGCACTGGTAGCCACAAGGTTTAAAAGTTGCCCAATTCAAAAACCTTGTGCTGAACATGTACAGTTACCTTAAAAATATTAGGTAAAGATATTAACTGTTCCAATAACGTCAACAATTTTTGTCAACCAGTTATTGACATATTCCAATCAGGAATTGACAGTTCCAATCCCTCAACAGAGAGGATCCTACACCTCAACCTTGGTTGGTTTGGCATTTGGCAACCTACTAACGCTTGTTGTCTGTTTTCCTTATGTATGCCTTCTTGGCTTGTGCAAATGCCTGTCACTTTTATGCATCCACATAATACCTTTATAAAAGAGCCCCGCAGCTCCAGATAGAAAATGTTTTCTCAGGTAGAGCTAGTGATCTCGACCCTCCCTTCCCTCATCTGCTTCACCCTCCTCCTTCCCCTACAAAGCCACAAGCCTCCGCTGCTGGGCTATGTACTGCCCCCCTCCGACACCTTCCTCAAATCTGCCCAACACCATCACTGCCAACAAAAAAATGGGTAGGAGGTTAGCCTCCTCCAAGCAAGGGTGGGAGATCTGCCATTGCAGCGCCTCCGCCCTCAAGCTCCTCCATAGCTCCGACAACTTTGCTGCCAGCCACCAGACCACCCAAAATTGTGATGCCCTCCGCCAACCACACCGGCATCGCCAGCTATCACAGCATGTTCCCTTCCTGCACTAGCAAGGTTACGCCCTTCTTCAAGTACATGACAGGCTGGTTGCTCAAGGCGTACCTCCACTGGTCCATAAGGTGGACCTGACCTCTACAGGGACCTGAGCCCCCATTGTTCTCAAAAGCACTGCCTCAACTGTTCCTTCCCATCACCATTGCAATCACCCCTGCGCCTCAAATTCTTCAAGCCCTTTTTAAATTAGATCTGACAGGAAGCTTCTGCCAGCAACCGGGGGGCAAACCACACACCCACCAAGGCCTCCTTTGAGATTTCTTTCCTCTTTTTTTTCTTCCAGGAGGCTTCTGCCTTCGCACAGTCTGCACCCAGGCAGTTGGATCACTCGGCAGAGGCCCCTTGCTCCAGTCCAATCCCCTTGCCCCTTGCGTTCTGCCTGGACTTTGCAGCAAAAAGGGAGGCCTCTGTTGGGCCCACAGTCAGCCCCCAACAGCCAGCGGCAAGGAGAAGGTGCATTGTCCAGCACCTGGGGGGGTGGGCAACGGCCAATTGCATGCCCACAGAAGCCAAAAAAAGGCTCAATCCTTTTTATTTGTTATTTATGGTTTAATACTGATCCATGTGAGCCATTGGATCAAGATCCAACAGCTTCGACTCACTTGATTTGAGAAAGGTAGTCTCAAATCAATTTCATACTACCTTTTTCCTTTCCTTTCTAAATTCACTATTAAGATTCACCGTACCAATCTACTCTCATCAGACCTACCCAACTGTTAGGGTAATTGATGAATACTCTGCCCCACCCTTCTGTTATTACTGTTAGATAACCATTGTTTCCAAAAGCTCGAGCTGTTAGGAAATGGATTATCAATATATTTACTTCATATTCCAACTCTCCCCCTCATGTGCAAGCATCCATCAAGCTTCGCACATGAACACACATAGGGGCACACACCCGCATCCAAGCAGGACTAGAACCCAGGACCTCCCAGAACCTGGTTTTGATACCATGCTAGATAAAAATTGTTTCCTAAAAGCTCAAGCTGTTAGGAAACAAATAATCAAAATATTTACTTCATATTCCAGCAATTATAAGCCAACTTGTCATGAAATGAGTAAATCTGATATAAACATCTTAAAAACAAAAAACTATTGACATGAGACTCTTTAAAATTATTTGTTTTTCAGTGATTTCACTTTTAGAAAAGTGTCTAAAAGCTGATCATGACCACACACCTGACTTACATAAAACGCTACAACCGGGATAAAAACACACTAAACCACTCGGAATGTCCTATCAAACTGGTGTTTATCTGGCCAGTAGTTCAACTGAATCAGCATATAAAGCACTTGGCAGGTTTTTGGAATTGCTTTTTTTTTTTGAATCCACAGTTAATTTATAAAAGAACGTACTGAATTTAATGTGTGTTTCTCCTTGCTGTTGATTGGATGTCGATCCCTATCTTCAAGCTTTTGCTCTTCATCGTAGCACCTTATAGAAAATAAAAGTACAAAATTTCAACAACTCAAAAACAAGCATCAAGTAACACAAGGTAAGTGAATTAGGCAGGAAATACTTACTTGTCACAAAGCTGAAAGTTTTTGCATTGGCCACAGAACCATCGCTTCCCAGAGACCATAAGATGACAACAATGAGTACAGGGATGTTGCAAGTGGACCATGATAAAATCTTCTTTCATTGGAGATATAGTCTCCCCAAGCTGCAAACGTGAAAAAAAGCCATATATGCCAAAGCAAAAGGATTTTAGAAATACAATATATAGGATTTATATACATGTGCCAAAAGTTACTTAAAATGCGAAGTATCAAAATTTGTGCAAGAAATATTTGCTACTCAGGAGAATGCTTCAAGATTTTCATCTCTCACAGATGCACAACTTAAGGGAAAAATTTTAAGCATTAAATTAGCATAAACAGAAACTAAATTCATTAGCAAAAACCATCTGCAAAAGCATACTTTCTGCATCAATAAAGCATCCTTTGAGGCATTTGCAGAAAGATCAGTATGGCCGGCAGCTTTCAGAGCTCGTTTTGTTATTGTCTTCTTGGTCTTTCCCTTCTTTTGTTGTTTTCTACCATCTTCTTCTTGGCGAAGCTGATTGATCATGTCTTCAGCAGCACCAGGCCAGTAGTCACCATCAAAATAAGGCAAACGAGCAGCAGTTACCTTGGCCTTACATTCGCCAATTGATACAAAGAAGTGGTCATATAAATTAGTTAGGTCAACAACAATATTTTCCTTGGAAGCTTTCCTCAACATCGATAGATACCTGAGAAAGATTGTCAATCAATACAAATCCCCAAGAATGGTCTCAGAATAAACTCCTAAAATCTGCAAAATATTACTTGATACTTACCACTCCCTCAATTTGTCTGATTTGGGTGTTTTCTGGATCTCAGGGTGGCAATATAAAATATAATCTTCACCCTTCAATGGAGGGCATGCCCAAATGTAACAGCTTGTAAATCCACGTTTCTTGCAATACTCAAGGTATCCTATCTGAAACAATCATAAATGAATGAAAGTGAGTAAATTATGAGCCTTAACTACAACACATATCTTAAAAATCCAACTGGATGATGAACCAGAACACGGGCTGATTCTAATTTCAATTTCAATTTACATCTTCCAAGATTATTGAGGCATAAATAGGAAATGGGAAGGGTTTCAGTTAAACCTAGTTGGACTGGACAGTGCAATCCGTTTTTTTTCAGAATACTTGGTACAAGTAAAAAAAAAAAACAAATGTCACATATACAAATGCAGCATGGGCTGGACCTTTTTATTCAAACAACTATCAAAAAGAGCTCCTAGAAATCTCTTCGCTGCAACTTCTTTCACTATCCTCAACTTCAAAAAAAAAAAATCGCAGAGATTTTGTTTACAGCCTTAATAATATTTTAATTCATTTCTCTTGTATCCTGTCCCTCCTTTCCGATGAAAACATCAACAAAGCCCAACTTCTGGGCGGCAAATGAGTGCTGGTGGAAAAGAAGTGCATTTGGACACACCAGTGACTTGACGATTATTTGAGGAGAGCTCTTTCATTTTCTACAGGACTGCCAAAAGTGAATTGCTCATTGCTTACCACTCTGCTAATCTTAATTACATTTTCTGATACCAAAATTATCCTCTCCATGCTCATAAAAAGCAGAACATGGTATGAACACTTGTCCCACATTCATTGTCCTATTTCCCTTCTCCTACAAATTAGAAAGTTTCTATTATGCTGTTTCTCATAGTAAGATGAGCATGGAAATCAAAGTCAGAAAAGCTATGGAAAAAATTTGTCTATTTGTGCCCTGAAAAGGTACTGAGCTAGTGACATTTTTGTCTTTTTGTGGTCTAAAGGTTCTCCCCACCTTACATAAAATTTACATATTTACAGATCAGACACTTAATATGGGACAGAGGGAGCATTAGTGTTTCAAATAATAACTTTTTGTATATTAAAAGAGATTAGCAAATAAACTATTTCCAAAAATATTTCGCTCTGCAGTCTGCACCATAATTACTGCAGAAATTTAACCACGTCTAATGATAAAAAAGTTCACAAGACGAAAACATTAAAATATAAAGCCACAAAATACGAAGTATCCCAACTACGTTTCAACATCAATGTTAAAACAAAAGACACAAAACACGCCAAAATGACCTGGGCTTCATAACAGCTAGGAATGGATACAAAAGGTTTTGGCACATTTTTCTATGGAAAATGCAACATTTAAAAGATATATAGCCAATAACAAAAAACTAAAAATGTCTACATTTTAGGAAAAAATGAGATAACAAAAGAAAACAAAGCAGAACCTGTAAAATTTGAGAGCGAGTTAATTCTAATGTACCAGGATTTCATGATAAACAAATGTACGAAGGGCCTCTCCTGTCACAGCTTTTATCTCTGGCCTGAAGTACTTAACAGAATCAAGATAGGAAAGATATACGCGTCGTTGGTTTGGGAACTGGCACTCAGAGCCAAACTCCTGGACATACATTCCAAAAAGACAAACTTCCACACCTTCAATCTTCTGAAACAACAAAATAACCTGAGGAGAGAAATAACAAATACATCATCAGAAGATCCCCATCCCCGATTGCAAAATAAAAGAGTACAAAAGAAAAACTTGCAGAGCCATATGATTCTTTTTTCCTAAATACTACAAACATGTTATTGTATTCTCTGGATAGAAAAAAACAAATACATGATTTTTTCCTAGTGGGATATATAATTTCAAATACTTTACAGTCATATTTGTAGAATAAAATACCTTAGATTTATAGGGAAACTCTGTAGGGTAATTCTCTTCCTGGAATATCTCCAAAAACCGCTGCTTTACTTCCAATTTCTTGTCAACTGATGAAACAACTCTGATAACCAGGGACTCTGCTCCAGGAACCTGAAATATAGACCACTTTTCACTAGTGTTTTATAATATGCAAATATCATATATATCAGTTTTTCTTCGAAATTTTAATTAATTGTTAATAATAAATATAAAATTTTGTATTAAGTATTTTAAAAAAACCTAGAACAGCCTTGTCAAATTACACACATCACCTCATCAAAACTTTTTCCTTGAAGCCTTGCCCTTTCTTGTCTTTCTTGTTTCAGTCTTCTTGCAAGGCGTTGCTCAATGTGGTCACTGAGGATTGTTTTTGGAAGATCTTTGGCACCCAGAACTGCACTTTGGGGTAATGGCTTGCGTTCACCTCTTTCTATCTCTGTAATGTAGCAATTAGGGCAAGTATATTCAGCTTGCCCTCCATCATTCCTTCTACCATTAAATAGGGCACATATTTGATGTTGCCAAGCCTCACATTTATCACATTGAACCCACTGAAAAGAAGATAAAATAAAAAATTAGGAAAAGAAAGAGAGAGAGAGAGAGAGAGAGAGATTACAAATGAATCAGACGGACATCCAAAAAAGAAGTTTACCCATTCTTCAGTCTCCTCGTCATTCTTCTTCTTCTCTAACCTTGCCTTGGGAATAGGAACACCATCAGCTTCAATTAAGTCACCGCGAGCATCATTATAGCATGGAATACAGAAATAATGTCTAGCATCTCCTGTTCCCACAGTATAGTACATTGCATTCCTCTTAATCCGAGCACCACAAGGAGTGCAATATATCGGTGGTGGTTCAAAAGTCAGTTTCTCCACAGCACATAATTGGCAAGAGTTCTCACTCATGGAATGCTCCATGGCTTGGTTTTTCTCCACCTTTGCTTTACTCTGCAATTGGGAGAAGAAAGAAAAAAAATGGGTCAACAAAATATGTAAATATAATTCCAACAGAAACTTTGAACATATTTAAGTACATGACTAAAGGAATATATTCCAACAGGACTTCAATAATATTAATAACAATAACCTGGCCAACCCATTGCCTCAAACCCCTTATATGCGCTCTAACTTGCTCTTCAGTGAACAGTTCTGTCAGTGACACACCCTTGATTTTAGGCTTCCCAGATTTCGTCCCAGACACAGGATCAGTTGGCAGTGCAGTAGATTCCTGCTTTAGTTCTGGTTTCGACTGATCAGTCTCCTTTTCAATCAACATATTTTCATGCTTAACATGCCCAATAAATTCACTCTTCACAATAGAACCGACAAGAGGCTTTGTAGCATGTCTGCCCTCAAAGTCATCTTTCTTATTTTCAGAAAGGGTAGGAGATTTCACCGGTCCAAAATTTGCAGATGTTTGTTTGGCTTTTGGTTCAACAACCTCAGACTTTACAACAATTGGAGCTTCAATCTGTCTGCCAATTTGAGGCTGTGCCTCCTGTGGAGCAGGTGGCTGGCCAATGGAAGCAACTGAAACCAATGAGTTTTCAGCCTTTGATAAAAGAGATGGGGATGAACGATCCACCTTAATTCGTTTAACTGAAGATTGTAAATCCTCCAATGTTCCAGTAGTGGATGCACTATTCTTCAAAGGTATCATAGAAGCATCCCCAGAATCCACACTCCTCCAAGTGCCATTTACAGAATGTGTTACAGCATTGTCTGTGGGAAGACTGATTTGTACCTCGCGCTGTGAAGCAAGATACTGGTGAACGGGGATACAAACAGGACAATTAGCAAACGTGCATCTTTTGTGATGCTCAATGAGCTTTTTAGATTGATGACAACGGGGATACAGGCATTTTTCTTCATTACATTCCTTAATATGGAAACATAACTTTCGAGCTATTAGGCAGTTAGCAGCTATGCATGTCCCTTCAGGAGCCATACAAGAATGAGCATGACGCAGGAAAATTAACCATCTTCGCTGTTTCCTATAGTCCTCTTCACGTTTGTCATTCATAATAGTGCAGGCAACAGCATTTTGGTGAACTGCCGTCCCATGAGAAGATACAGACCCACCACCAACAGAAACCCCATCCAGCAAGGGATGTGGCCGTTGAGCTTCATCTTGCCCAGTTATTCTTTGATGAAACTGCTCTTGAACATTTTGGTCAATTGAAGGTTGATCATTTGCCATTTGTTGCAATTTATCGGCCGATTGAGTGTGCCACTGGCCTTGTAAAAGCACCTCTGCTTGTGATCCAGCAGAGAGGTTACTAAAATTATTTTGAGATTCAGCACTTTGTTGGCATGGATGCAAGATTTGCTGCTGCTGCATTTGGTGTGGAATCTGAGAGAATGAGGAAAGGTAGTCCTGAGAGTTGGATGGATTACAGACAAGCTGGGAGTCTTTAGAGTGATCTTCTGCAATAGTATTCTGCTGCTGGTACTGATTCTGCAACTCAGACATGTGATACTGCTCAGACATTTGAGGGTGCAAGCCATTTCCACCAGATTCCATTCCATGTTCAGTCATATTCTGACCACCAACAGCCAATGACATCTGTGACTGCCTCAATATATCATTCTTTACAAGCATCTGATGCTGATGGTTTTGTTGCTTCTGTTGATGCTGATGTTGCACAAATTGCGTATATGGCTGTTGTTGTATGCGCTGTTCTTGGATCTTTTGCATTTGTTGCTGAGATTGTAGTAAATGCTCTCTATTTGGTAGAGGAGTCTGAAAATTCATTTTAGCTGATTGATCCCCCATTTGAGGTCTCATCTGTGCAGCCTGTTGATGATGAGCAAGCATCACAGAGCTGTGTTTTGACTTTAGCTGCAAGCTCCCAGGACTAAGAATCTGGTTATTCAAGGTAGATCCAACCGAAGTAGAGGGGCCATACAAACTGCCCGAGCCAGACATATCAACATTATTCATTGCATATATATCACCAGCCAATGGAATCATTGATTGAGGCAATGCTGCAGCAATGTAGTAAAAATTGAAATGACTTATTAGAAACAGAGATAAAAAAAAGATTTATAAGTTATAAAAAAAAAAAAAACACAGAGAGAACCAACTGCATACACTGCTGGATCATTTGCTGCTGGCGTTGTTGATCAAAGTGCTGCTGTAAGGGCTTAGGAGCATTACCATAAGATGACACGTTTAAATACCCATCAGTGACTGTGGATCCATTCATGAGTTGCATATTGTTTCCAGTCAATTGCAAACCACCATTCATAGCTCCATTTGGAAACCCATATGACGTAACTTTTTGCTGCAAGTTTGACCTTAATCCCATGCCCATTTGGCTGCCAAGGCTTTGCAATATACGACTGTTTTGACTCCCAATATACTGCTTTGGTTGTTGTTGATGTGATATCATTGCAGATTCAGTGCTAGGAAACCCACCTCCACCAGAACTTTCGCTACTCATAGGCAGTGATTGTGGGTTACTGAACCCTGGAGTTGGTATCATTTGTGCCGCTATCTTTGATGCATTCATTGATGACATCAAAGTATTTGCACCTGGACCCATAGAAATACTAACCGGTGGCTGTTGATAACCATTTGCTAGCAGTCCTGCAGAACAAAATTCTATTAATGGCCTCTAATAAAGAAATTAGACAACATTAACTAAAAAAACGGGTTTATTACCATCTGAAACGGTGAAAGATCCACCATGTACACTGCCAGATCCATTGGCATTTCCTGAATTAATAGTACTTGGTGTCACCATGTTTGTATTACCCATTGAGTTGTCTACTGAGGAAGTAATCATCAGATGGGTGTTACCACTCTGGTTCATACCAGGAGTAGGAATCATTGTCCCAATGGATGAGGATGAATTCATGAGATGAGGGTTCTGCTGTTGTTGACCATGGTTATTGTTATTTATGCGTTTAACAACATTTTGTAAGCGATGCTCCAGTGTTTTCTCATTCATATACTCTTCCTGGTGGTCAAACTAAGCATGTAAGTTTTAAAACAAAGGAGCAAAAGTAAAGACAATTTAGCACAAAGAAATAAGCATTCTAGACCTTAGAAGAAGCATCCCTCAGCAGTCCTTCTTCTAAGCGCCTTACTACATCAGGTAGCTTTTGTGGTATTCCAGGAGATGTGTGTTTCTGAAGTAAAAGATGGGAGCTGAAAAAAATGAAACAAGAGCCAACCATTTTTAGATGTTTTAAATTTGAGAAAGAAGCCTAACTGAAAACTATTTGTGCTAAAAATCAAAAACAGAAACTGACATAAATTAGCTGGCATTCTAGTACCAGTTTTTTAATCAAATTTTATGCAGCTAAAAAAATTATTCTAATTATTTATGAGCACCAGCATAAATTCTGCACTCTCCTTTGGCTCTAATGTGAACCATCTCCAAACTCAATGATTGCCTGTTAGAGAAGTATTTGCTCTTTTGTCTAAGTATTCAATAATCTACTGAATACTTAGATAAAAGAGAAGATATTCTTTTACCACTGCCTTCCTCTTATCCTCTAGTGCCCCTCAACTGGCCATTGATAGTATCTTCTTAAAATTACATCCACAGTCTTCTCAGTATAAGCCAAATATCTCAATTGTTTATTAATACTTCACAATGCCACACACGCTCTTATTGAAATTTAAAGCGGTTTCCGATAATCCAAGGCAAAGTAATATAGGATGGCATGACAAGAATGAAATTTAAGCTGCATTAATTTACAATTCCATAACGTAAATATGGTGGTAGGCTGAGCACGAAATCATGTTAAGATGATACAGTTATATTTACCCCACAAAAAAGGTGCCTAAACTAGTCATTTAAGCACAATTTATCTCATCTCTTAAATAAAAGTTGCAGTTTGAAGCTATTAAATCATAAGGCTAGATACTTTCTGATGCACTTAAGTTTCATTGCAATCAACCATGTCTTCCACATATTCCACTATTGAACTGATTAAGCCCCTGGGATTTGTTCATCCAGTATGCAATAAGGTTTTAGGATATCATTACTGTCTATAATATATATCAAATGACACACTTACATTTTCTCTCGTATACATCTCCTTGCCATGAGAAAATCAGGATCCATATTGCAAGTACTCCAAAAACCTCCTAGGCTTTGCATCTGGTGGGAGAGAGGATTAGCATTCTGCTGAGACATACCAGGCAACTGCAGGCCAGCCTGGTTAGATACCTGGCCAGATAGCTGGCCCGACATATGTGCCTGCACATGCATTTTCTTTACGAGGAATTTTACATACCAAAAACCTCAAAATTAAGGACCATTCCAACACCGGGACCATTGGCATAAGACTGAATCAATCATGCTATAATTGCAAAGCAAATGGAAACGGCAGGAGAGCCTAATCCAAACTGATGAAAGCATGAACTCATCGCAGTATCATTGAAACCCTTTCCAATAGCTTCTTCCTAAGAAAATATCATTATATTCTCAAACCTCTGAAACTGTACACAATCAGTTAGCCACCTGCAAGGACCATGAATCAACCACCAATTAAGATTTTCACATAATTGGAATGGGCAGGGAGTTTGTGATTTTATGAGATTTCAAGAATGACTGGTTCTAGCTAGAGCAAGCCCACGAGAAAAAAGCTAATAAGTAAATGTAAAAAAAAATAAGACTATAGAAATCCAAATGTGGAATTAAAAGTGAATAATGCAGCAAGAATAAGGTTTCACCGACTTATACCACATAACACTGTGTGCAAACAGACCAACAGGTTAATTAATTACAACCTAATCAATGAAAAGACCTAACTAGCTAACAAGAATATGAAGGTGTTCCAGAGCTAAAAAGGACATCGCCCAACCCAATTCAAAAATATATTACGTAACAACTTGAAATAGGAGCCTCAAACACCCACTTACATAGCAACTTCCCCAGAATCTCTGGCATCAGCTGCATAAACAGAGACAACTACCCAGCAAAATTAAAAAAAAAGGAATAACAGCCCATACCAGAAACCAAGTGAAAGAGAAGACATGCAAAGACCACATAGACAAGTAGGCTCTAATAAATACTTGCTAAATTCAGTGTGACACATCCTTAGGCCCAGCAATAAGGAGCACCAAGTGGTAGTAAAAAGTAATTACGAGACAAATAGTGGGAAATTACAGCAGAGTGAAGCAAGCAATTCAACACCAACAATTGCACTCAAAGGGACTGTCAAAACATGTAGGGCCTTTTTTTCACATTTGGATGCTCGCATGTGAGTAAACACGGACCTAAATATTATTAAGCAACTAAAACTAACGCTTTGTGCTCAGTAGGCGGTCAATCTGACAACAACAAGAAACTCTCTGGCAGTGAGTAAATGACAGAGAGAAGTCAAATGCAGCAAAGACATTTTCCACGCCGAATTTACGCTTAATTTAGTGAAACATAGTGGAATCTTGGAGAACCCCCAAATTGCGGTGCCCCATAGCAAATTAATCACAAAGTTGGCATCTTTTCCGTTCCAACTATAAACAAAGCTGCTTCAGCAAATCAATTACTCTTCACATCCAAACCCTACATATACGGAGCCCAAAAAGAATCCAATTTGCATACGGACAAGCAGAAATTAATTACACAGTCAAGTTACCAAACCTGAAAGATACACCAATTGATCAATACAAAAAATGGAGGGGCTCCGACAAGGTGTGATCGCAGCTCCAGTAGGCACTTGCGTATCAACGGAATTGGGGTCCGATCAAGCTGCGCGAGACGGAGCTACCCTAATTTGGTGTCTCAAGAATTCAAAAATAAGCAGAAGCTGCAGAAATTCGGGAAAGCAGAAAGCAATTGTTTTGCGGGGGATTCCGCGATTGGAATTTGGGGTAAAAATTACAAAAAAATAAAATAAAACGGAAGATCAAATTCTCCGAAAAAGGAAAAACATTTTGATCTTTCTATCGAGTCGATGCTGCCACCGCCGTTTGAAAACCCGTTAACTCTTTTTTCCCCCAATTTTTTATTTTTTTTATTTTATCGGGTCGGGTTTTCGGGCATAATTAATAATTTTACTCGCATTTCATTTGCGACAAGAACTCCACGTCGATAAATAAACCACTCTAAAAAACCAATATTACATACGTAATAATTACCCAAGTAACCCCACCTTAACATCGAATTTCCATCCCCGCAAAGCTCCTGTCCGGGGCCAAGGGGAGCATTCCGTAATTTGGGCTTTGCTTGCTCGGAGTTCCACTTCCATTCCAAGTTCCAAAACTTGAGGCTTCCGGCCCAACCCGGTTCGACACCCGAGTGGGCGGCTCGGCCGTTGCTCCTCTCGTTGCGGGCGAGGCCCAAATCTAACCATAAAATGATTTGAGGATCGGGCTCTTGCCCACTTCCATCGCGTTAGGACTGACTTCGGTAACTTCCCCTTCCCACTTCCCTCCATCCATCCTCGCTTGCTTTTCAAAGCTTTTTTACCCATTTCGGCCCTTCCCCTCCAAAATCCTTGGGCCCAGTCAATTTCAATTCCTTTCCTGTCTTCGCCCATGGAAGTCCACTAGCCATTTGACGTTGGTGGGCCCAACCACTCGTGGGCCGCTGGCGACTGCGTCGTGCGTTGTCAGTAGAGGAGGACTTGAGCTTCAGGGTTTTTGTTGTCAGGTCGCTGGAGGAGGCGGCTGGACGAGCGGAGGATGAAGCTTGCGGGACTGAAGTCGGTGGAGAATGCCCACGACGAGTCAATCTGGGCGGCGACGTGGGTCCCGGCGACGGACTCCCGGCCGGCGGTCCTGCTGACCGGGTCGCTCGACGAGACGGTGAGGCTGTGGCGGTCCGACGAGCTTGTCCCCGTGGGGAGCAACACCGGCCACTGCCTCGGGGTTGTCTCCGTCGCCGCCCATCCCTCCGGGGTGATTGCTGCCTCGGCCTCCCTGGACAGCTTCGTCCGCGTCTTTGATGTTGACACCAACGCCACCATCTCCACCCTAGAGGCTCCCCCTTCCGAAGTCTGGAACATGCAGTTTCATCCCAAGGCAAATTTCCCTCTACTTTGTCTGTAATTCCTTCTCTACTTGGCCTTCCGATCTCTATTTAGAAGTGGTTACTTTTCCCGAGTAATTTCGAATTGATTCCAATACTTTCAATTATATCAATCGAAACATTCGTAACTGCACACTTGTCCGCGGATGAAGAAGTGTCCTATTTAAGCGTGCTTTGATCCGTTCTTAGTATATATTTTCCTTCTGTTTGCTTGATATTGACCTAGTGGGCAAATATAACTAAGATTTTGTAAGCAACTGCATAAGGATGTTAGCTGCTGAGTGAATGGGTTACGACATGACAGTATTACCGTGGATGAAGAGTGTATGTATGATTGTTTTTTTCTTCGAAAGATACATACACTCAGTTAGGGAGATCTGACCCGATGATTTAGATTGTCATTACCTTTCTTCCTTCTGCATATAAATTGCGTCCAACCAGGCAGATATTGCTTTTAGAAAGAGCTGGGTTTTCTCTATCGAAAAGGGATGGAAGTTTTTTTTGAAGAAGGGGTCTATATGCACCCTAATAATCCCCTCGGTACCCCAATTTACTCATAAATTTATGAGGGGGTTTATTATAGGGTTACTGGGGTACTGAGGTGATTATTGGGGTGCATATAGACCAATTCTTTTTAGAATTATCAATCAGGTAGAAGAAAATGTTTAATTTATTGGAAGCTTGCTTTGTTCTCCATTGGTGGCGCTCTATGGATAGTGTTGCAACCTTATGCGGGGTGTTAATGGGTTGACGTATTTGGGCTTGATTACTAATTATATTTCCTCAGGTAGGGCATATCCTGGTACAGCTGGGTCTTGGTATGGAGGATCTAGGAGTAATATATTGTGGACATGTAAATATCTAATTTTTATAGAAGATTGTTCATTTTCTTTTTTTCCTTATTTTTTATTGGAAGATTGTTCACTTCAAATTTCAAACTTTTTTTCTTCGTTCTATAATTTAATAATTTCTATTTAACTTTGTTTTTCTCTACATCTCACCTTTTCCACCGTCAAAAACTTTTCAAGGGTGAAACTGATTTCATTTCCTCTTCACTTTGAAGACTATAACGCCATATTCAATCTGTAACATATGTAATCTTGATTTTGGCGACTGGTCAAATATCTTTTAAGTTTCTATCAAAATTCCAATGCTTCTGTTCATGGATTGTCAGCTTTTGATGATCAAATAATTTTTATATTCAGTAACCAACATCATTCTTTAGCCTACTTGCCTTTGATTGTGTTCAATAGATCTCAATGCCATAGAGGAAATATATCCATTATGTCATTCCTAGCAAGTTTTTCTGAACATTAGTGTCACTGAAGTTTGCACAAAGTCTAACGCAGTGGTGCACTTATCTTTGGCCATTTTGTGTGGGGCTGTGTTCTTAGAACATTAAGAGGAAAAAAAAGTTTGTTTTGAAATTTTGATGCTGTGGTTCATGCTTTGTCAGCTTTTTATGACAGAACACATATTATAGATAACAACTAATATCCTTCTTGAACCTACACGCCTTGTGTTCAATAGATCTTTGAGTATATATGCCCTTCCTTTCATGTCTGGCAATTGTTTCTGAACTGTTATTATCATGCCCTTTCATTGACGTTTGCAGGAAGTTCTAAGACAGTGGAGCCTTATACCTTTTGGCTGTTCTGTGAGGACTGTGTTCTCTATCTCTTTTTTTTCTTATCAGTAACCCAGCGGTGTTCTCAAAACATAAAGAGCCAAAAAAAACCATCTGACCTGGATCTTTTGAAAACCAAAATGAATATGCCTATCTAAAGCATGGTGTTGTTTGCTCTATTCAAACTGCTAGCTTTTAGTCATCTGGAGTAGGAGTAAAGTGGTGACCAGTGATGATAAGATGATTATGGAGAAATCATTCATCACTTTTCTGTAGTTTGGATATATCTTTATTTTAAAGATCCTTTTGTCCGGCATAAAAAAAATTTGCTTTGTCTCCTTCTTTTCTTCAGACTATATGCAGACTGACAGAATCACGTTATAAGAATTCTGATAGATTAGGCATTTCAAACCTCCTGTTTGGTGTTGGTTATCGTTTTTGTCACTTTAACTATGGTAAATTCTTTACTAAGAGGAATTGTGAAATATATATGATTTGTTATGCTGTTGACTCCCTAACCCATGTTTGCTATCCATGTGGAAAGCATGTTGAAATAAGACTATTTTTAGCTAGAGTGATTAAAATTTTTAGTGTTTTTGATAGATGTTATATCGCAGCTTGTATGCTTATGTGCATGTTTTGTTGCCACATGTTGTAACTAGCAGATGTATTGACTAGTTAATTCTTATCATAATCAAGAAGCACCCTTTCCCAACAATTTGTAGTTGGCGACAATGATCTTACTCCCCGAGTCTAGCGTTTGTACTAACTCTTTTGTGAGAGAGAGCATAGTCATATCCTTATTGTAACTATCACGATAAATGTAACTATCACGATAAATGCATTGACAGTATGATACCCATAAATGCTCACAACACCCTACTGCTTAAACTGGTCGTAAATGCTGCTCTAGCTTTATAGCTGAGCTCAAATCTTTTCATTTTTTTTATCAAGTACTGTTGCAATTAGGAATTTCAACAATCCTAAAGCTTCTTGCTTGCTGCTTTTTAGTTTGGCTGCTACAAAGACTAACTAAATAAAGCAGAAGGTTCAATTGTTCTTGCTGTTTTCTAGGTATAATCATATGCACTATTAAATGTTTCTCTTGTCAGTTCGAACTTAATTTTAATTGCTATGCTGCACTTGTATTTGGCAGTGTCATATTTTTTCTTTTATTGGTTTGATGTTTAAGTTGATGCAACGAGGAATGATGCTATTAATTCATCTGAAGCTTCATCATCTTGCTTTAGAAACTAAGTGAACAATTTTATTGCTCTTGTACCAGGGCACTATTCTTGCAGTTGCCGGCGGAGGTAGTGCCTCTGTAAAGCTTTGGGACACTGCCACCTGGCAGCTGGTTTCGACTTTGCAAGTGCCACGGCCAGAAGTGAGCAAGCCCTCTGATAAGACTGGTGCAGGAAAGTTTGTTCTGTCGGTTGCATGGAGTGTTGATGGTAAGCGTTTAGCTTGTGGGTGCATGGACGGGACAATCTCTGTGTTTGATGTAGCCCGTGCCAAGTTCCTTCATTATCTTGAAGGTCATTTCATGCCAGTCAGATCTCTCGTCTACTCACCAGTGGACTCTCGATTGCTCTTCTCAGCCTGCGATGATGCTCATGTTCACATGTACGATGCAGAAGGAAAGAGCCTCGTGGGGGCAATGTCAGGCCATGCGAGCTGGGTATTGAGCATAGATGCTAGCCCGGATGGTGCAACAGTCGCAACAGGATCCAGTGACCGGACCGTGAGATTGTGGGACTTGAACATGAGAGCTGCCGTGCAGACAATGAGCAATCACACTGACCAGGTTTGGGGGGTAGCGTTTCGCCCACCTGGTGGCACTGGCGTGCGTGCTGGGCGGCTTGCTAGTGTTTCTGACGACAAGAGCATTTCTTTGTACGACTACTCATGAAATGAAGCTGTTTTTTCCTAAGATTGATACTGATTTTTCAACTTTGTTGTTCTGTTTTAGTCACCGTGTATTTGCCCCTTACCGTTAACGTTTTTGAGGCTAGAGTAGCAAAAATCTTGCGGTCGAGTTCAATAATCCGAATGTATTTTATCAGTGTGGCGTCTAATGTCAGAGAAGACAACAATGCATTAGTTTCATGTATATGGCTTACACAAGACATTACAACAGCGTGCGAATAAGTGCACGGGTAACTAAGCCGAATCGAATTGAGTATTTAACTTTAATTACTCAAGCTTACTCAATTAGAAATCTAAAACTCAAATTGGGCCCGTATACTGATTTTTCTTAAAAAGTAAATTATGAGCCTAGGCTCAAATTGGGCTTAAACTAAAAAATAATAATAAAATATATTTAAGAATGTGACTATTTAACCCTTTTTTTTTTGTCTTTCTTTTTTTTTACCCTACTAATTTTTATTAAAATCTCCCACATTCATCATTTTTACCCCACTTCCCTTCTTTCACACTTCTCTTTTTTTTTTTACTTTTTTCATCTTCTCCAGCATCGACAGCTGTTAGCCCCAACCACCAACAATCGCTAGCGGCTACTGTGCACAGCCAGTAGAGGCCCAGCAGCTGCATAGTGGCCGTTGGCCTCCTTAGTCGGCCAGCACTGTGCGCAGCTAATGGTCAACAGCGGCTTTTTCGCCGCTAGGCCTCTGTGTGCGGCTTGCTGCCGTTAAGCCTCGTCCAGTAGTTACCAGCGGCCACTGGCTTCCCTGGTCGATCGGTGTCATGTCGGTGCTAGAGTTGAAGGAAAAGGAATGAGGGAGATAGGGGGAAAGAAGTACAAATAATACATATTTTTTTATTTGGAGGATACAGGGAAAAAAGGGGGTTTGAATAACCACATTCTATATTTAAATCTAAAGCATATGAAGTATTATATATTAGTAAGATGATTTTAGTGTTAAATATTAAAAAAATTTGTTTCAGCAAGTATTATGATTGCACTTTGAACAATTGATTATAGTTATTAGGAAGAAAGAAACTATGACAAACAAATTTTAATTACAAATGCTCATAAATTATAGTATTACTATTTTCTTCTCTTTGTAAGCATATAATCACTTGAAAAAATATAAAAAATAGAAACTCACTTGAGCAGCAGTACAATCTATTTCACATCTTCTTTTCTTTACATGCTTATTAATCACTCGTAAAATAACTATTATTCTTTAAGAGTAGTGTGTGTCTAAAAAATTCAAAGTTTAGGTAAAAAGAGAAACAATTTGTGAAGTGAGGTTGGTCCCCTAGTATCATGCTTCAGCTTTTAAAGAGAATAGTCTAATTATTATTTTGTAAATTGAAGTTGGTCTCCCTAGTCATGTTTCTTTTAAGAAATTTTTTAAGTATACTAGTGTGATATCATGTTAACCCTCTAACATATATTAATAAATCCATTTGATTTTTTAATTAAACTAATTTTAGTTAATTTTGAAAAACTAAATGGAGCTATTAATTTGGATTGAACAGAGTATATTAGTGTTTGTGTCTCCAAGGTTTTTATTTTAAAAAATATATATTAAACATATAAATTATACACTATTATAATTTAAAGAGGATATATATATCATAAAAAAAATTTATATGTGTTTGAGCTCATGCACAACAGCATGAGCCCATGCACCATTTTATGTGTGCTGAGTTATGCACTTGTTGAGTTACATATGTTGTCAGATCAAAAATTGAAAGCGAATGTCAGGGCTCACGCAATCGTGCGTGAGCTTGAGCTCAAATAAATATATATCATATATAATATATGATACATGGAATTGGTATATATATGTGGTTATATATCTTGTTATATATATGCCATAAATATATGTATTTAAATCAATAATTATGTATATAGAAAATATACATATAATATATTATTTATTTTATATATTTATTATTTATATATAATTTTAAATTTACCTTTGAGTTCATGTTCAAGATCAAAGTAAGTAGAGTCATATTCGAGTTTCATTCGAGTCAAGCTAAGTTAAGCTGGGGTGCTCAAACTCAGGCTTGTATTTATTTGAGTTCATATCGAGTTCAATTCGAGTTGAGCCAGCTCGACTTGTTAACAGCCCTAACAACTTATATTTTGAGCGTATATATTTTACTCCTTTCATCCTATATTAATAATTATATTTAAAAAAATAATTATTTTTATTAAAGGAAATATATTTTTATGATACTATTTATAAGTTTTTAATAAGTTAAATTAAACAAAATAAATTTAATAATATAAAATAAATTTTGTTGTCAAATAGAGCTATGGATTTGGGACAGAGGGAATACTTTTTTTATTTAAAAACGAGCTTCCTTTTATTTTATAGTATTGAGAGAAATTATTGTATTTAATAGACGCCACTCATTTCTTTTACTTTTTTTTTCACTTACGAAGTTGTAACGGGGAAAGATAAAATTTTAAAAAGTTAACTACGGATAATCCTTATGTTTAAATACACATAGTCCTGTGTGTTATAGAAAACTATACATAATCCCATGTCTTAACTTTTCGTTATAACGCATCATTAATGTAAGGATTTTTAAGACTTTTTTACCTTTTAAGCTAAATAGCACAACCCCATAGAATGTAGTGTAAATATTTTGTTTATTTGGCATAACACCTATGCAATATTACCTTATTTGTTAATACTGTTATGGCATAAACTAGCCTTGTCCACTCTTAATTGTTCTCCCCTCCTGGCAATCTTACTTGCACATAATGCACTACGCACTATGCTAGTATGCTTATCCAAAAAATAAAGAACATGATGCCGATCTGCCACTCATCCGCCGCAAGGTGCCCGTAACTTGGGGATGGCGGCGCCTTTGGCGTGAGTGTTTCCATCTATTCATGAATCCGAAGCACTGAGTGAATTGACACACGGGCCTAGGATCCATGCAGATTGCCGCTGCGCAGAGCACAATCCCCAGCAGGCTGGTCGCCACTAACGCCCCTCCAACGGCCTGCATGCGAACAAGCGGCGTAAGGATGGAGGCAGGGCCGCAGCGGCGGTTCGCAGTGCTCAAGACGGGCCATGCGAGCGACTACACGGAGCGCTCATATGGTGGCTACGGCCGCATGCTGGAGCGCCTCCTCCGGGACGACGGGGAGCAGTGGGATATCTTCTCCGTCATCGACGGGGATTTCTCCTTCGAGGACCGCCTCCACTCCTATCAGGGCTTCGTCATCACCGGCAGCAGCGCCGACGCCCACGCCGAGGACGTTCCCTGGATTATCCGGCTCTGTGACGTCCTCCGCTTCCTCCACCGCGACGAGAAGAAGATTCTCGGCATTTGCTTTGGTCACCAGGTGGGACAATAGCATCAATTTTTATTCCAACTTCTTTCAATTTCCTTTCCAATTTCGTTCCAGGTGGGGGCTTCCGGCTTCCCCAACTGCTTTACGATTCCTTGAATCTGGAACTTCAAGTTTTTTGTTAGAAGTTAGATCTTAGCCCGGGCACTAGGTGGGAAAACGGGAAGAGCCGCCGTCGGGTGGGAGCTCGGCGTGAAAAGTCTTCGTCTTGACACAGAGGCAATTTCCGCACTGTATGGCGTGAAGCTTACTTCTCCTCTCAACGTGATTGAGAGTCATCGTGATCAGGTATACAATTAGACACATGCTTACTCTGTCATATGCGATGATTGTTCTTTGAGATATAGCATAAGATAATGGCACTCTAGTTGCTATTCATATAGAAAGTTAATGGAGCAAAATTTTGATGTATGGTGATCGCCTAGAGAAAAGGATGGATTTCTAATTGTTGTTGCAGAATAGAGAGAAGCATATTGAGAACATGAAAGCCTAATATACTGGCTCCAGAGAATGTGCATATCATGGTCAGAAGCTCTCCCAGTGATAATTTGCCACTTGTTGGCATGACACCAGAGCAAATGGGCATGATGATACTAATTCTTGAGTTCTTAATTGGTCAATTCTTCAACAATTAGACACATTTACAGCTTTGATCACATTTCTCAGTGATTGATATATTTCTATTTACTATAGATCAACTCTACGGGCTTAAGATTCATTGCAGTTCTAGCTGTATAATTTCCCAGTTTTTTAAGAACTCAAGAAACCCAACTGTCAACCGTGATATTCAAAATTTTGGACTTTCACTTATACAGTGAGTCTCTTGATTGGTCTATTTAGAATAAAAATGAACTAAATGAAGATGCAGTAAACAGTGAGTGCTCTTTGTAATGGTGAATTTCGGTTAGTTTTGCCAGGGCAAATTAAATACCATAATTCCATAGCGAGAAAAGTCTGGGTCGTTTATTGCCTGCCACACTTTTAAACTTTTGTTTATTATATTCATGACTCAATAAATGAATAATGCACAGTTTACCTTTTTTTAAAATTTTTATTTGTGCTTATCTTGTTATATAGTGGTTTCAAGATTTGAAGTACATCTTTATATATCAACTAATGTATCAGGTATCATCTGTGCCTCCTGGCGCTATAATATTAGCTTCTTCGGAGAAGACCCCTTTAGAAATGTTTTCTGTTGGAAGCCATGTTCTTGGCATACAATGCCACCCTGAATTCAGTGAAGATGTCATGGTTGATATCATCCATGGCCGCCTATCCTCGAATACAATAAGTGTATGTATATCTCTCTATTCTCTATATCCTTTCCCTTCTACCTTTTCCATCAACTTTTCCTTTAGTTTCTTCATATTATGTGCATCGGATCTTTGAACATTCAAATAGATGACTGGACTCACTTTCTGAATCTCGCGACCCTACCAATTTAGTAAAGAGAAAAAAATGGCACATAAGTCTTGTTGAGGAGGAAACAATCTGGGCACAAAAGTTCGTGATGTGAAGATTTTATTTTTGGCACCATTAACGTGAAGATCCTGGTGAAATTTAGAAGTGTTTTTGTGATTGTGAGCTGAAGAGAGAAAACAGGGATTCTGCTAATTTAGCTGTGGCTTATCATCTTCCTAATTATCTCTTACAAAATATTCTCTCTGTCCTATATTAATAGCTACATTCGGAAAGTAATAGTTTTTATTAAATGGTGAAACTTATATTTAAGAGAAGAAAAATAAGCTTATGATACTCATTTTTAAGTACACTACTACCTAAATTGAACTAAATGGAGCTATTAATATGGAACAAATTTTTTCATCAAAATATTTAGGACAGAGGGGGTATATGTTTCTCCTATGAGATACTAGTAGTTGCTCAAAGCCTCAAACATGAAAAGTGTGGTTATTATTCTTACTATCTATCTCGCAAGTACATCAAAGGTCAAAATTTTGTTGCCACTAAATTAGGGGATGTGCCTATTGGATTGCTTAGTAATTGTGATAGCCAGGGTGGCAAGAAACATTTTAAGGGTCAGATTGCTCATGTAATATATTATATATGAGACCTATTCAAGTGAGCCTTAGCTTACATGTGGCTGCCTGAGCTTAGGTTCCGTGGGCTGTTAGATTTAAGCCTTGAGTAATGTGGGCCAATGGATCTAAATTTGACGGCTCATAGAGCTTCGGCCACACGTGAACCCAAGCTCACTTCAACTTTTGCCTTACTTTTATAAAGAAAGTCTAGTTCTTGGCTCATACATAACTATGTGAGTTGAGGTATCATTAGTTGTCGATTGAAATTCGATGGCACATATTACTCGGGGGCATATTATTTTTGAGTAACACATTGTCAAATCTCGATTTGATAATTTGCGATGGCCCAATCGTGCATGAGCCCAAGTTCATATTAATTATATAATTACATATACATAGAAAAAAAAGGCTTAAGTCATTGTAGTAGGCCATCAGATCATGGCTAATTACTTGGCTAGTTATTATATATATAATGATCATGTAAATCGTAATTTGTTGCTGCTCGTAGCCTTTGATATTTTTTTATTTACTAGATAAGTCATTTTAACCCGTCTTCTCATTCCACATTTTTTTATTACTTGTGATCATAGGCGGAGGTGGCCAGTGAAGCAATTCAAAGCTTTGAAGACAACAAAGTAAATCCAAATCCACTTACTGCTCTGTGCAAGGCTTTTCTTAAAGGAAATAGCGATATGATATTTATTCCCTGAAATGTGCCAGCATCTACCTCATATGACAAAAGACGCCCTCGTTTGGAGCTTATAATGGGCACTTTGTCTATGATTGTGGAACAGTTTCATTTGTATCGGGCATCATTTTTTATGAATTGCAAAGACGCATCATTTTTCAGTTGCCAATTAGCCTCAGTGGTCCACTTCAACTGGGTCTGGCCTGTTTACATAAAAAATTTCGAAGTTTTGATGCATGTACGTCCATTTTCCTCAATTGGCACTTCACTCGTGGCATTTAAAAGTACGTGGCCCGAACACAAGCAGGACGAAACAGTACGTAGGCCGTACATTGTGTGTCTTAGCACCCGCACCCTCCAGAGTCCTGTCTGGAGCTTATAGAGTAACATATAGACGTTTATGTTCTGGTTGTTACATCAGCCCAACGCACTTACAACACTTGAGATGCGAAAAGAGTCTAGTCGAGTAGAGAATTCTGCTGCCCAAAATCGCCCATTAGAATGGGAATTGAACATGTCTTATGTTTGCCACCAGTCTTGTTAAATCCATGCTAACTCGACAGAACCGATGCTTGAGTCATGCTCAGACTAGTGCAATGGCGTCATGAGAGCCTTCAAACTTAGCGTCAGCTGTCTAAAGAACCGGTTTGATTTGTAGTGAAAGTTTTTCCGATTTTGATGAAGTTCTCTGAAAAATGTCGGGCTTCAGATCACTGGTTCTCGTGAATTTGTAGTAGGGATTTGACACTTGGTGTCTTATATTTACTTGTATTTAGTCTTTCTACTAAAGCCAGCACTTAACATGGTTTTTGCAGAAATTTTCATTTCCGAACATATCGCCGTTTCAAGTTCGTCCAAACTTTTTATTTCTTTTTTTAAAACCGGTTTAGGGTTTTTTTTTCGAGTGGGCTAACTTTTAGGTCTCATACTATTGAAGTTCTTAACAAGTTATCCCTAACCTCCTTGAAGATTTAGATTCTCTTACAGCCATTTCTACAATCCCCTTACCTGATATTTCTCTAAATTTTTTTGACCTGAACCAAAATGACACTCAATTGAATTGAACCCAAATCATGAACTTGTCACTTAGCCTAATTACCACGAAGGACTACAGATCTCTCATAATTTAGGTGTGGAAGCCTAAAAGGGAAGCTATAAGATCATCTTCCTCTGTCACCCTGAGATCAAAGTTCTTTATTAAAAAAAATTCTTTAACAACGTGAAGATTTATACATCAAAACACTACTTTATCACTTTTACATTATTAATGTGTGGGACTCACAAAAAAATATGCTCTATACATCAATAGTGTAAAAGTGATGAAGTAGCATTCTGACGTGAGAATCTTTACGTCAAAATAGCATTACTCTTAAAAAAAGGGTGTCCAGTTCTCTATGACCCAATAAAAAAAGGCATTACAATTGGCCTTTTATCTCTAAGGGCACTACTCTTCACTTTCAATTCCCTTAGGGTGAATTTGGATGAAGGAATTTGGACCTTATGATTTTTAAAATTGTGTAATTTGGTGCAAATCTTATGTTTGGAAACATACTTTTGGGTGGGATTTAATTTAGGCCCAAATGAAAACCCAAATCCCATGTTTTGGTTTAAACAGGAAAATAGATAAAGTTGAATCATATGTTGGATCTTTAAGGGGCTATTTGTGTGTTAACTTTTTTAGAAACTAAAGTAAAAATAGAAGCAAAATTTTAAAATAATTTACAATCGAATCACAATTAAATTTGGTAATAAAAAATTTAAATAAATTCAAATGTAGCGTCAAACTTATTTTTAAAACTTAAACTAATATAACTTTATCTTGTGAACTCGGATATGTATGTTCTTGATACTATTGCGTTCCTAAATTCAAACCCTATCAAACAAGATCCCACAAAGGTTGGTAATTTTGAACTTTTAATATAGACTCTACCTATACGGCATGTTTCTCGAGACTCAAATTAATACGAGAAATAACCGTTGAAATATTATGGAATATGTAATTATGAAACCGGGGCTCGGAGGCAAAATCGACAAAATTACCTCACGAGGTGATTCGGGCTCAAAATGATTTATAATTAACTTTTGGGCATAATTTTTTAATTCTGACCACATTCTATACATAAACATGATTTCAATAATTTTGACTGAAATTAAAATGGAATCCATGAAAATTCAACATCCAAACAACCCCTCAATCATACCTACATGGGATTTGTTATAACTGCTACATTGGGCTTTTCTATCCCAAACACCTCATTGTCCTCCCCAACTCTGGTTGAAGCTGCTAGTCTCTCATCCTCTGATCAGCATTGAAACCAGCAATCTCCTCCTCTCTTACACCTTTTTTTTTAATGTTTTAGTTTTTTACTATTCTATCTAGCAGGTTGGGAAACTACAAATGGTGAATGGGTTGTTCTGCCTTGTAGTTGCTTGATAATGTCCTAGGTACTTCTTTCTCACATCTCATGCTCGCTCTCTCTCACTCACACACACTCTCGCTCTCTCACTGTCTCTCTTTGTCTCTTATCTTTGTTTGCTATCCCTCCCTCTTGGATCATCATCCATTCAATTTTGATTTGTTGCTCTTTTTTTCAACATTGTTTACAACTATACATTTGAATTTCTGACTAGTTATATGTGATGCTCGATAAATGAATTTTAACTGTATCAAAGACTAGCAAGAGTTGTCTTCTTGCCTTTGTTAGGCTTAATATATTATTCTCATTTACTTGCCAACTTGACCTTACATAAACTTGAAATAATTTATTGTTTTAAAGTTTAGTAGACAAATTTGTTACCAGTTCTGTAAATAGCAGTTCCACAAAGTTTAAACAATGGGCACATACTAAATTTTTTATAAATGCAGAAAATGATCTAGTAAGTTAAATTGTATAATAAAAAAATGTGCATAGAACAGACCACAAGTTGAGCCACAAAGTTGGACGATAGTAGATTTTGGAGGTGACTTAACCAAGTATTTGTACATATAATATTAGATAAGATAAATGGTATAGCAATTGACAATTGTAGTGGCACTTGTAGTTGGATTTGATCTAGCTAGTTTAGCTCCTTCCAAAGTAATATAGCTAATTTAGCAAAATATATTTAACTGAAACTCTTTTAATTTCCATCATGACATATTGGTGTTTAGTTTGACTATGTCTTGAAGCTTTTTTTATTAATTATTACTAGTGGTTGTTTTATCAATTGGAAATAATGTTATAGGCTTACAGTTTATGATGATCATGACCATTTTGCCTCTTGGAATTAAATTGGACAAAATGGCTCTTCATGTAAAGAGTTCATTGAAATGAACAATTAAAATTAGCAGTGACCATAGTAGTACTCATGTTAAATGTGTTTATTTCAATTGGTTGTCCAACGAGCCATCAAGGCGTGCAATAGTTGACCAGCATCAATCTAACTTTTGGGCCAAGCCAAGATGGTGATCCAGTTACAATGAGGGTTTTCTTAATTTATAAGATACATACATTTAGGTAAATGCTAATTTTGAACCTAGAGCTGAATATTTGTCTGAAGTATCTTTCTATACTAACTATTCGATGACTTGATTTTTCATTTTTCATTTTACATCTTATATTGTGGTTTTACTTATATCCCTATTGACATGTCTATTATGGTTCAAGCTGAGTTGTCAATATATTGATGATTTTTTTCCAATATTCTTCTGATCATATTATTATTGCACATTTTTTTCAATGTTTTATGAATTATAAAATAAAAATAAAATCTTAGGTAAATTTCATCTTTCCAAACAAGGGTATTCAAAATCCCACTCTTAAAATCACATTATTCCCTAACACCAAATATCTCAAAATACAAATCTCACATGTGCCATGATTAACAGTGGCATGACTTAACCATCACATCTCTAAATCCAAATCAAGGCTGCCAAACACACCCTTAGGTACACAATGCTCACACATAACATGCATATGATAAATTAATATATCTTATATCTTCACATTAAGCGTCTCATTTGTAAAAAAGTATAAATTTGAAGGAAGATGAGAAGGCACCTTAGATCAGAAAAAGATAAAACTTAACTCAAATTTTCATAACTGTTTAATTTAGATTGGCATGCACTTTCTACAAAAGTAAGAAGCATAATAGAAATTTTTAACTTTATATGAGTATAAAAAAATAATACTTAATATGGGTATAAATATTTTTTTGAAATGAGACACTTAATATGAGATGTAGGCATGGACGAGGCTAGAAAAATAGCTTAAGTAAAGCTATTAAAATGGCAAAACTATTAGGGAAGGCCACTTAGTCTTACCTAAAATAGAAAATCAAAGGACTATATGATTTCATTTAATAGATCATATTAAAATTTTGGGGGTCGGGGGGTCATTCCCCCTTTCCCCTTGCCCCTTGCCCCTTGCCCCTTGCCCCTTGCCCCCTCCATCCTTGAGCATTGGGAGTATATAATTAGTACACAAAATGTCCATATATAACACTTTACTGGAGCTATCCATCCTTACGATTAAGGGCATACGCACTAATACAAGTTAGTACTAATTTGTGCTAGCACATGCGTCGTTGGTCACCATTGGTCCTAAGGATCAAGGACTCCGATAAAGTAAAAGTAAATTTCCAAAAATATTTATTAGGGCTATCAATGGAACAATAGAATGACAATATGACTTATTCTATTACCATAATTATTTCTCATATTTTTATCTATAACCATTATATTAGCTACGTAGTATAAATTATTTCATATCCACCTCATCCACTATTACTAAGTTAGGTAATTGGTTGATCATTATGTATTACCCATTTCATAAGAATAGATTTGTAATTCAACATAATCCCATGTTTTTTATGTAGACCAAAGTCTACACAGGGAAAATTTAGGGAAAAATAGGAGAGGAAGAGAAAAACTAACAAATTAACTAGACTAATTGTTGAATTTCTACTAAATTATTAGCACATGGTTGTGCACTACAATTTATAGGAGAGTTTTAAATTAATGATCTCCTATTAGCATAAGGAAACTAATCCTAGTCTAATTGTAATTAAATCAAAATACCAAATCCTACATGATCTAGGAAGGAAAACCTAATTTAGGAAAGCTGAATTCTAATTTTAATTAGGGTGGGACATAACATTCCTCCACTGTTTTTGCTAGGCCTTGTCTTCAAGGTCAGAAAGTGTTGATACTCTCATTGACTGCAAACGACTATAGAACCAAAGCGTACTTCAATTGAGGTCATTGAATGATGTGAAGCTTATCCCGATGATGAGCGGTAAAGAGGTGTTTGACTCCATCAATCTCGAAGCTCATCTACATATGTTCAAAGTCCCATTTGACCTTTTACAAAGTGTGGAATCAATCCATGCTAAGAACGATATCAACATGCCTTGAGCAAGTAGACACGCATGATGACAAACCCATATACTGTAAAGCTTTGCACCATTTCTAATCATAATATCAAAAGTAAGGACATTCGGAGATCTACAAACTTAATTCTTTAGCGACAACTTCATTAATAAAACTATGGGTGCTACTTGTATCGATAAGAACCATTACACATTGTTTCTTCATTTGACCACTAATATGCATAGTATTGGGTGCATTGCCACCTTCATTAGCATGAAAGGACACATATGGGTTGACATCATTCACCAAGGCGAGTAGGGCGCATTTTCAACCACATAAGCATGAAGAGTCTTGCATATGTGGCTAGATACATTCTTTTGGTCACAATTATAGCATAAGCCCTTTGAGCCGCAAGCCTCTATTTCGGCCAAGGATAACCTCTTAAGAGGAATTGTAGTGGTCAAAGTAGGAGCTGTATGCCTCATAGCGGTGAGTAGACTAGTAGAAGAAGAAGATTGTAGGGTCTAGGGAAGATGTTGTTGATGTTAAGGTTGCTCTTGACACATACAAGCCACACAAATTGTTTTAGTCAATGTATGTGGCTTAAAAATACGTATTTAATCTTGCAAGTTAGACTTCAAACCCCCAAGGAAAGTGCCAATCAAAGCAGCTTTTGGCCAATCAGAAACTCGATTAGACAACTTTTCAAACTCATCCTGATAAGCTTCGATGGTGGTAGTCTCATGAACACGAAAAAGATGGATATTATGATCTTTGTAATTAGGTGCTTTGAAGTGAACAAGGAGGCTCGCTCCACGTCATCCCACATAGAATGCAGAGTATGAAAAAGAAAGTGTTTGAGTCATTGTAGCACATGACCTTCCATATGAAAGGAAACAAGATTAATACATTCATGAGCTGGAGTCCAATGTAAGTAAAAAATTATCGGGTGTAGGATACCCATTCCTCCAACTTGTCACTCTTGAAGACAGGGAAAGTGAGTCAAATTGGATGGGCTTGGACAGTGCCCTCATAGTCGCGGGGTCCAACATCATACCCAAGTAGATTGCCGTTGAGTTGCGACCACCACGCCCATGCCCAGGAGGGCGATTTGAGCGCTCTCGATAGTTTGTCTCATCCATAAGAGCATCATCATAGCCAAAATGATCCTCAAATGGGGCACAACCACGTGGATAAGAAGGGGAGGACATAGCCGAATAGGAGCAAAGAAAGTTGAAAGGGGGATGTGGATGCTGATCAAGCAGAACTTGATGGGCAAGGGGTGGGACCACTAGGGGATAAGGGCCATTGACTTGGTGATTGGACCCATAGAAGGGTCCAACAGATCAAAAGGCCCCATCGGGTTGGCTACTATTGAGCTGGACGGTCTACTGCAGTATAAGCATCGGGTGGAAGAACTGATGGGTGACAGCAATGTTGAAGGCCGAAAGGGACGTACGGGTTGAAAAGAGGGGACCGGTTTGACCGAAAGTGATTGGAGCAGTAGAGATGGCCGACGGTTGGAAGAGACTTGGGTTGATGCATCCACTAGAGAAGATGATGCCAAAGGAGGCTAAAACAGTGGTGCAACGGGAGCAACTATTAGAGAGATGGTTGATTCCACAGAAGATGGTGCAACAGAGGCTGTTGGAGGAAGCAATTGGAGCTGCAATGGTGAGACAACAGATTGAATGGTAGTTGATAGATGCTTGGCTGGAATGGAGGGCGACAGAGAGGCAATGATGGTGGATGGAACGAGTGGCGCATTGGCAGAAGCCACAAGCGGCCATTGTAGCTGGAAAGCAATGGCCTTGATGGTCATGGGTTGGTGAAATCTGGGAGAAATTTGAGACGACAACTAGATGTAGGTAATCTGGGCTATGGAAGCTAGGATGACCTGATCCTCCAGAAAGGGTAAGTCCGGCGAAAGAAAAGGTGGTGGAGCACTACTGGAACCAAAGACCAGGAGGGGTTTAAGGGCAAATGTGTCCAAGGCCTTTAGTGGAAGTAAAGCAGGGGAATCGACTGGCACGGAGGCCGACCCAAGGGGCAGCGGCTGTTTGGAACTTGCCAAAGTAACCGGGGGCAAAAGGAGGCTCGTTGGCACAATGGAGATGAGAGATATTTGGAGCCGTCTGAAGAAGAAGCTGCAGTCGGGCGACGTAACTCCTGTGAGAGGCCAGTTGTAGTCGATGGAGGGGAAGAGCTCAAATTTGGAGGAGAGGGATGTGTATGCTGGACGGTCCAAGAGTTGGTCAAAGTCAAAGCGATGCTTGATCGACTCCGACTGTTGGCCAAGGAATGTCAACGAGCATTAAACCTTGGCTCTTGACCCACCTTATTTATTCATGCTTCTAGATAATTAACTCGGGAGTGGAGTTTTGTTGGAGAGGAATCTGTGACGGGTACGTCACATAACGCTAAATGATCCAAGGTGGAGGAGGAGGGCACGACCATCGTGTCTGGGCTCTTCCGTCAAGGGCTGGTCATAGCTTCAAGAGAGAGGGTGGGAGGACAAAGGGCACATGAGGGAATGCTCTGATACCAGTGATGTAGTCTAAGGTCTACACATGAAATATTTAGGTAAAAATGGGAAAGAAGAAAGAGAGGAAAAATAAAACTAATAAATTAACTAGACTACCTGCTTAATTTTCATTAATTGATTAACACATAACTATGCACTATAATTTACAGGAGAATTATAAATTAATCATACTAACATAAGGAAATTAATTCTAGTCGAATTGTGATTAAATCAAAATACTAAATCCTACTTAATGTAAAAAGGGAAACCTAATCTAGAAAAGTTGAGTTCTAATTTTAATTAGGGTAGGACATAACAAAATTTCCAAACACAACTAAACCTAAAAATTAAACCAAATAACAAATAATATAACACATTCACTGGCTAGCTACTTGAGAAGCTATTATATATTTAAAGATATCAATATTGTTATAAAAATTGAGTTTAAACTAAAAAACCAAAATATCAATATAGATATGTGTAAGCCCAAGCTCATACTAATAGGTCTAAAAGTTTTTAGTTTGTTGCATAAAAACACTCCAATAAGGTTCTATTAGGTACAAGCAGGTGGGTAAGGGTCATAAGGGTCATATGAGAGAGGTTATTTACACGTATGCCAACCGAGTAACACATTACTTTTATTAAAAAACTTTTCCCTTCAAATAAATTGAATATTATCATTTAACTTTTGAATGGTACATTTAAGAAGGTGGTAAGTGTAGAACTAATACCAAATAAACTCTTTGTCCTAAATTAATAACTTTATTTAAAAAAAAAATTATTTTATATTAATAACTTTATTTTATTAAATTTAAATAGTTGAGTTGGGCACATAAAAAAGAGTATTATAAATTTTTTTTCTCTAGATATAAAATTTATCATTTAATAAAAATTATTATTGTTTAAATATAATTATTAATATAAAACAGAGGAAATACTTGGTAAGTAGTACTCTAAATAATTTCTCCGACAGGAAGCCTCGTCAACATTTCGCAAAACACTCATCGGGCCAAAAATAAAGATGCGAGCTGTTCTTATGGCGCCAATTGTCGCCCGCGCCACTAGCTACGATTCAGTCAGCCGACGCCATTCCCTTCAACCGTTTTAAGGGAGAGCATTGCGGACGAAATTTGGTTACAAGATCGAGCTGACTACCCGAATATACTTCCATCTTTCTTTGTCGTTGGCCGGAGCGGACGATCATGCCCCTTCGCTTTGCCGTCCTCAAGACCGGCGACCCGCCGGAGCACACGGAGCACACCTACGGAGGGTTCGGCCCCATGTTCCACCGCGTCCTCTCCGACGCTGGCGACTGCTGGGACACCTTCTCCGTCGTGGACGCCGACTTCTCCGCCGACTTTTACTCCCTCCTCGACTCCTACGATGGCTTCGTCATCACCGGCAGCAACGCCTACGCCGGCGCTGAGGACGTTCCCTGGATCACCCGCCTCTGCGACCTCCTCCGCCACCTCCACCGCAGCCGCAAGAAGCTCCTCGGCATCTGCTTCGGCCACCAGGTAGATCCCATTTTGACAGTAAAGTTCCAGAAAAAGCATTTTCTTTTTGGACTCATCTCCGACCCGAGCCGCTGAATTTCGAACTCGCAGATCCTAGCTCGGGTTCTGGGCGGCAAAGTCGGACGAGCTCCGGCCGGCTGGGAGATCGGCGTGAAGAGGCTTCACCTGGAGACGGAAGTCGTATCTGAGCTCTACGGCGTGAAATTAGCGCCCAATCTGAATGTTATCGAGTGTCATCAGGATCAGGTAAATCATGCCTCCTCTGCTGCGTTCTTTTCGTTCCAACGAGGCGGAATATCTGAATGTCTCTCTTTTACTTCTAATAGAGACTATCAACACACGACAGTCCTTTTCCTCGTAGCTTTCGATGTATTGCTTATGCTTAAGAATCAATCAAGCTAATTTCGTACGTCAATTTACAGTCATGCTGACGAATAATTTTGGTCCGGTTCCCTCGTAAGATCCGCCCAGCGGTACAGCCGTAGAGTTTTAACTGAATGTCTCTCCTAAAGTAGTACTTCAGCTGTGTGTAACATACATAGGTGTGCGAAAGGTTTGAGAGCCACATCCAACCTCCCACCCCCTTAAATTGATTGCCAATGCGAATGAACAGGACATCAACATGAAATTCAGAAGACACAGATTAATATTGTAAGCAAATTTCGTTTAGTTGAAATGCTTACAGTTCAGATATTAGTCTTCTTGGTGCAGTACCTGTTTCTTGGATTGCTTGGTTGTTGTTGATTGTGATTCGCAAATATCTTCTCCTTTGTTCATCAGCAGTTAATTGCTCTTGGCATCCGGGTTTGCACAGCTTTCTGATTGCCAACACTTTGTGACCGCAGAAATGAGTTGATTTATATATATACATCGCATCAAAATTAACTGTATCAAATGTTATTCTGTCATATTAACACCGAATACTTCTTCAGGTGTTTAATGCTCCTCCAGATTCTGTGGTTTTAGCTTCTTCGGACAAAGTCGATGTTGAAATGTTTTCGGTCGGTGATCATGTTCTTGGAATACAATGCCACCCAGAGTTCTGTGAGGATGTCATGCGAGATATTATATATACCCGGCTGTGTGGAGATGCCATTAGTGTATGTACGAGCTATGAATACATGTTTGTCGGGACTATTGTACTTTGCGTTGTAACTAATCAATTAAGTTAGTAATAAATTAGCAAATGACGGATAACACTCAAACAAACCGTTATCTAGGTTTTTCTTAGTTAAAGCGAATTCTTCTACACTTTACGCTTTGATTTTCTTAAAACCTGTTTTGGTTTCATCAGTTTGAGAATGCTCTACCTGTGCTCACAGGAAGAGTCTGCACAGGCAGCAATGAAGAGCTTTGAAATGATCAGGCCAGACCAAGAGCAGCTGCAAGCACTCTGCAAGGCATTCCTCAAACGGAACATCCAGGATAACATCCTCCGTAGTTATTGAACATTTTTGTAGAGATTTCCCTGCAATTGCATGTTCGCTACCTTGGAGTTTTGGAGCCCAAGATCAAGTCTCATAAATTTAAGGAAGTTTCTGGAGAATTTTGTAAGGCTGTAAGGACATCCAATTTTTTTTGTTTTGCACATTTTTGCATTAGTAGTGGTAATTGGTGAGTCTGCCTTCAAGGGTTGTTAATTTTGAAATGCAATGAAATAAATCACGTATGGATGCTGCTATATCCACTGGTTAGTGTGTACTGCATACCCACTTAGTTATACTTTGTGACACAATTTTCTACAACGTGGTTCATGTTCATAAAATGCCCTGTCATCATATCTTAAGCCTCGAAAATCGTCAGCTGTGTCGTGATGACAGCTACAACAACTAATCTTGGGCATGTTTCCGTAGATCTACTCTGGCTTGCTCTGTTACTCGTAATTACTCGCTGTTCAAGATAAATGATTGGAGCCATATTTACATTTTATTTTTTGACTGTTGATCTTAACATGGCTTATTGGCATGTACCTGTAGCTAAATAGATCATTATATTGACAGTGTTGCTTTATTGTTGAATTCCTTAGCAGTCAAAATACCACCTACATAAGGTTGTCATTGTTATTTTTTTTTATGAGGAATTAGTTGTTGGGTTTGTTTTTATATTAAGAACATTAAGTGGCCTAACTGTCTTAATTGATATTATTTTAGGTTTTTAAAACTATTTAAGTAACGGGCTTGAGTTTGAATACCCATTAAGTTGTGATTTTGAGTTGCAAATTTAGACTGTTAGCTGACCACTAGATGGAGGGTCAGAATTCTAGGGTTTTTAATAATGGTGTCATACTTTAATTATAAATGTACTATTAGCTATTTTAATACAATGCCTTAAGCAAAATTATTCTCAGTCAAGTTCTATAAACTCATTGTGTGATTATAAAAAAGATTAACATAGATAAGGCTTCATCCAAAAGATTAAGCTTGGTTAAAGACTCTAATGGCTATAAATATGCCTAAATTTTGTGTATTGTGTTTTTTCGTTAGTAAGATCTTAGAATAGCCTTGTGAAAATACTTCCAGAAAAAAACTTGCATGCGTTAGCAATTGATGAGAGCAGGACCAGGTGTCTCTCTAGCTCAAGACACAAAGGACAATATGGGAAATTCAAAGTGATGTTATGGGATTGAAAGGGCAAACTTGTAAAATGCGATAAATGTAATTGGGTACAAATACTATGCGTACTCAAGGGATGAGGATCTTTTACCAAATTTGTTTTCTAAATCTGACATTTGTAATCATCTTCTCACACATGCAAGCTCTTCGCCCTTCTGCAATCTCTCAAACATTGGTGCTACCATCTCATCCATTAACAATTTATCCTATCATACGGATCACCAAACACTTCAATTTTTCATCCGCCATACTAAGAGCAATTGTAAATATTTCCGTTGGTTATATGAATTTAAGATTATAATTTTGTTGTTAATTACAAAGCAGGACAGCTGAACAAGGTGGTAGATGCCCTCAGCCACCGTGTCGCTTAGCTCACCATCTTGCAAACTAAGTGTTTGGGTTCAACTGTAGAACTGATTTTTACGCAGCTGATCCGGATTTTAAAATTTTATGGGCTCACTGTAAGTCTAGTTCTAGACATTACCGAGATTATGTGTTGCAACAACAGTTTTTATATAAGGGCCATCAATTATGCATTCCTGCTTATCCCCATAGTCTCAAACTTATTCAGGAGCTCCATTATGCCAGATTAGGGGGCTAGTTTGTTCGTGATAAATCGGTGGCATTGGTGTCCGCTCATTTTTTATTGGCCCCAGCTCCAGTGCAATGTCAAAAAAATTGTGAAGTAGTGTGGTATTTGCTAACTTTCCAAGGGTCACAACCAATCTATCAGATTATATTTACCCTTGCTCACTCCTAGAGGCCCTTGGGAAGACATGACAACGGGTTTCGTTGGCAGCCTCCAGCGTACTAGGTGTGGTTTATAATCTTTTGATGCTAATTTTGTTGTGGTTGATCGGTTCTAAGATGGGTTATTTTATCCCATGTAAAAATAACTACTAATGCTACACTGGTGGCTTTGCTCTTCTTTCGGGAGATAATCTGATGTAGCCATGGAAGAAAATTTAAAATATTGAAATTTGAATTTGAAATGTCAAACTGTAACAAATGTTTTAGATGAATTTTGTATCGAAAATACTGAACAAATGTATTGATTCGAATCCAGTTTGTATTCTAATTGTCAACAATCAACACAAGAACTTTAGATAAAGCTCAAGCTCCATTATAGAAAGAACATAAAATAGAGTAAGAATTTACTTAATGTAATCTATCAAAATCCGAGAATTACGAAAGTAAACTCATAGATCTGATATTACGAGCACTGAGCTCCTTGAAGAACTGAGTTAAACAAGTTTAAATAAGAGAAAGAAAGGATTTACTGAGCTTGAATCTACTCCACAAAACTAAAAGACAAAGGCTGAATCAACAACCTGAGCTTCTCTGATTCCACAGAGTTGATGAGAAAAACTTTCTCAGATTTGCCACTCACTGATGAGGATAACCAATATCAATTTCAAATTATGAATCAAGTGATTCAAAACCTTCGCTTCTGCCTTTTTTATAACGACCTCTCTTCAGCTGAAATACCGTTGGCAGTTAAATCTGTTTTCAGGGCAAAAAGACAAAAATATCTTTATTATTATTTCAATTCAACTTAACATAGAGGGGCATTTTTGACCATCAGAACCGGACTGCATCATAATCTTCATAGTGTGCCTGTTACAATAACTTCATATTGTAACTCACGTTTTCTCAGCCAGTTCTGGCACTCCCTTTGGCAACATTTTAAAACATATATACCTTCAGTTCAGTTCAACATGCCATCCTCATATAGATTGTCAAACAGAGGTTGTTAATTGATCTCTTGCCAATCTGTTGCACAACCTATCTGGAGACAAGCCGAAGACGAGGGATGAGTTCCTTGCCCATGCAAAATTTGCTTACAATTCTTCAGTTAACCACTCCATGGGTAAGACCCCTTTTGAAATAGTATATGGTCAAAATCCCATTCTTCCTCTCGATTTCATTTCTTTGTCTCCGCCCCCGGGCCCTGGTGACGGATCCAGTGTTGTTTCTACCTGGTCTAAATTGGCTTATCGGGATCAAGAGGTCAGGCAACGTTTGTCTACTTCCAATCAGTATTATAAGCTACTGGCTGATTACTGATAACAATTATTGAAGGAAGGCGATTTGGTGATGGTGCATCTGCGCATGGATTGTGCGCCTATTGGTTCTTATACCAAACTTTCTCCATGGAAGCATGACCCTTCCCAAGTTCTTCAACAACTCAATGACATTTCCCCCCATCATCCTTCCCCTTTGAGCTCGAGCTTTATGTGGAAGAGGGGAAATGGTGCAGAGCAGGACCAGGTGTGTGTCTCTAGCTCAAGATACAAAGGACAATATAGGAATATCTGCTGCATTAGCAATAAATAAATTAAAAATGTAGTGGAAATATTTTGTATCTGAAATGGGTTGGAAAGGATTAACCTGAGAGCGATGCATTTTGTTTTTTTAAGGCTTGCTTATCACTCCCCAAGCATACTACGATAAATGGGCACTTCCATACCCTTTTTTTAGCCAGCCTACTTCTTTAACACGGTCAGTAGATATCTCTTTGTTTATATTCAAACGGTAATGTGTATGTGCGGCGTAGACTGGCTAAATCAGTGGTGGCGAACTACTCATCATAAGTGTGACTCGAAATTTTAATTCTTCACCTATTTGGGAATGTTTAACGGAGTGTCGTAACTTTCAAAGGCTTAAGCCTATGGGCCTATCTCAACCGCTTGGGCCCTGTGTTCACTTATAGTTGGGCCAGACCCAATTTCGCCTTGGACATTATTGTGTACGGATTGAGCGTATTTATATATATGGACCCATCATGCGTGTTATTAGCCCGGTAATCGGATAAAAACAACAACGAAAAACCTAACACAAAGGTTTTATTGGACTCATACAAAAGTTCAGTACAAAAGTTCAGCTTATTTATTTAGACTAATCAGTTTTTATGTAAAAATATCATTTTCCTCTTTTAAAATGGTCTGTTTTGAGCTCCAAGCGGATCAGAGCAAGACAGTGAGAGAGTGGCCATGGCTGGACTGGTATCAGGCCGCGCTTCTCCCGCTCTGCTTCTGGACTGCTTCCGCCCCAAAATGGCCAAGAGGCCAGTTGTTTCTCTCAGCGTGCGAGTTCCATACCAGCTTAAGGAAGGCCAGTCTCGTTACTTTCACCAGCTCCCATCTGGTCTAAGGATGGAGGTCATCTCCCAAAAGGGTTTGGAGCAGAGGATCCCAGCAAGGCCGCCTCTGGTTTTCCTGCATGGAAGCTTCCATGCAGCTTGGTGCTGGGCACCGCATTGGTTGCCCTTTTTCTCGGACTCTGGATATGATTGCTATGCTCTCAGTCTTCTTGGCCAGGTAATTCCAACGTCTCTGTCTCTGTCTCTCTTTCTTTTCTTGTTAGTTGTTTGATAAGTTTATGCTGTTCTCCGTAATTGTGTTAAGTTAATGTATCCATGAATGTCTGCATGTTAGCTATGAATGATAAGAGCACCTATGTTGATACTCCCTCCGTCCCATTTTAATAGTTTCATTTAGAAAATTTAAATTGCACATAACCTATATGAATTAATGCCATATTGCACATCACCACTATGAAATACTCCCTCCGACCTACATTAATAGCTACATTTGGTCTTTCAAAATAAAGTAAAATTAATTCATTTTGAAAAACTAAATGTAGCTATTAATTTAGGACAGAGGGAGTATGAAAATAAGCACATAACCCATATGGCTTATCAGGAAACTTCACCTTTAAGACGATTTTGCCTTTCTATTTTTTAAATTTTTTTATAGAAAACTTATTTCAGCCCACTCTCCTCTTCCTTCTTAGCACAGGTGCGTCCAGCCATTACTCAGCCTCCGGCGGCTTCTGACATCCCCCCGGACCTCCTAGCCATGACTCGGTACCCCTAGCGGTCAGATCTAACCATGATTTCCTTGGTGTCGTGGCCCATGATGTGGGCGGAGAGGCAGGGACCGGGTAGGGGCTGGGAGGCTGTGGGCGGATTGGGGGAGGTGGATGTCGGAGAGCTGATTGGAGGCGGGGTGTGGCTGGCAGTGCTGGTGGTGGAGGAGGAAGAGGGGAGTGGGCTAGGGGGTAAAATCATCGTAAAAGTGAAATTTCACAAGTCAAATATGGGTTATGTGCCTAATTTTCATAAGTCATAGGGGTTAAGTTCCATTTCACCATAATTCATACGGGTCAAGAGCAATTTACTCTTGATAAAGAGTAACTCAATTATGTGGGATTTGTATACCGTGGCTGAACTAGTGAGACTGTGTTTTGCACCTGTAGTAATCTCATACTTCATGTTGAAATAATTATCGATATCTTCTTCCAAACAAATGGCAAGTCATTAAAGTTATGCATTCAGATTTTATAAACGACTAAAGACAAGAAGCATGGATCTTTCTAGTAAAAGGTGAAGTATCACAGAAATTGAACGCATATTTATGATAATTAGTTGTCTTTGGCATTTAAAATTTTGTAAATCAAAGAGCTTATTTTTTTTGGAGTCAGAATAAATTGTTCCTCATAAAAAGGACATGTTGTCATGTTTTCAACAAATCAGGTACTTGAAATTTTGGCTCCGTTTTTTATGTCTTGCATATACGTTACATATTTCTCTTCTGACAGGGTGAGAGTGATGTTCCTGCAGGGACAGCAGCAGGCACACTCGAGGTACTTATGATATTGATTTTAAGTTTTCCTGCAGTTGGATTTGCAAACTTTTCCTTTTGTTTATTCTGCTGTTGGTGATGCTATTTCGGTCTAGACATCTCAAATCTAACTGGGTTAGCCTGGTTGGCATGGTAAGATGAGGACTCATATTCTGAAACTGTGCACCAAATCCTCATATATTTTTTCCCTAATTATGTTAGCATATAATTGCTTATTACATTATCCCCTTTCTATCCAAAAACCCTGCAGTAGACACACGCCTCTGATATTGCTAACTTCATTCATAAAGAACTTGGGTTGCCACCGGTGCTGATTGGACATTCTTTTGGGGGGCTAATTGTCCAGTCCTACATTTCAAATATGCCTACACAGCATGTCTCTGATATACCATCAAGTTATGGTGAGCGGTTTTTCCTTATGATTTGTTTGCACATTTATGTTTTATTGTCCCGGTTATGTACAGAATAAAGTGTAATTGATCTACTTGACAATTGCAGAGATGGGTGATAGACACCCACTACTTGCAGGAGCAGTTCTGGTCTGCTCTGTGCCTCCTTCAGGGAACAGGTGGTCACCAACAGCTTTCTACTCTTTTTAGCCCCATTTATTTATTTTATAAGAGTGTGAAAACAATTGCTAATGCCTTGTTTTGGCATGGTCAAGTGGGCTGGTTTGGCGTTATCTGCTGTCGAAGCCCATTGCAGCTTTCAAGGTATTTCTCCTCCAGGGAGACACGAAGTCTTTCTAACTGTCTTTATACAGTCAGAATAGCAGAATCAGAGAGCCTGAGCCTTTGGGAAGTCTTTGTTCTCTTAATTCTGCCTTCATTAGCGACAATCCTGGCCTGCACCTGCACAAGTGGCAATAATTTTCTCTATATACTGCTCCTCTTGAGTGTACAATGCATTAACCAATGCATTATGGACAGTTTTTCTTTTTCTAGTTGCTGTCTTGTTTCATTGTCTATATATAGTACTCGAAGATTTTCCATAAATTTGAAATTTGTTTCTACTTTCTGTCAGGTAACTGTCAGTTTGGCTGCGAAAGGTTTTGCAAATTCTTTGCCTCTCTGTAAGGAAACGTTTTTCTCAGCAAGAATGGAGGATTCCCTAGTGCAACGGTTTGTCTTAAAAGCTTTTTTTCCATTATATGTAATACAAGTTGGTAATATTTCCTTGAAAGAAATGTGATTATAATTATCTATATAACAAGTTTCTTCTGCTTTGGTAATCTCATTTTAGGTTGTCATGCATCCTCTCTAGACGTTTTTAAAATGTACTAGTAAAGTTTTGGACAGCTTAAAGGGGAATCTTTGTATATCACAGGAAGGGAAACACTCAATAGGCATCAATTTCAGGTGTAGTTTGTTCTAGTATAGTCCTGAACGTATTTCCTCTTTCTCTCCACCTGCTCGTTTTAATCATAAATGAAAATTCGGGGATTCTAGATATCCCCTTAACATTTGACCCTGGGAGAAAGCTGCGTTGCCTTCTTTCTGTGCCAATGTCTCAGGAGTCGAAGACTGCCACACAGTCAAGTTGAAAAGAAAAATAAGTTGTCAGGGGTGAGTAAATGAAATTATAAATAGTTTTAGAAGCTTTCTAGGAGAGCTGCTCTTTATCTGCTAGTGCACCATTTAAGTAGGGGAAACAACCATACACAAGGGCAAATGATTATTGCAAGGATTAAATTGAATGTTATTTTATAAGAAATTTCGATCTGAAATTTGTTTTAAGCTATGTTGAGGATAGCTTTTTCATGAAAGTACATTCAAATCTCAGTGAACTCATATTATGGAAATATATAAAAACAAAGGCAAATTTGCTAAGAGCGGCATGAGGACGAGATTGCTATAATGAGAATGTGGAACATTAATATCGAGTATGTAAAATTGGACAAAGAAGTCCAGTTTCTCCACTTTCTTGTCTAAATCCTTTCTCCCAATTTGTATAAATAGCAGTTGAACTTTCATTTTATTCACAGTTATCAAGAATTAATGAAAGAAAGTTCAAGGTTGTCATTATTTGATCTTAAGAAGCTCAATGCATCTTTGCCTCCACCTTCAGTGCCCAGAGATCTTGTACAAGTACTTGTGCTAGGAGCTAGTAATGACTTCATAGTGGTCAGTATATGTCTCTCATTCCCTTTACTTGAGTATTATTTAGTTGCTAGCTTACTTGTGAAAATAGCCAAACGACAATAAATTTTCTTGACTTATTACCACAACAAGTAGAATAAATGGAGAATTGGCATCTTCAGCTTATGCTATGTATGATAGAGAATGTACGAATAATGACTTGCAGGATGTTGAAGGTCTCCAAGAAACAGCAAAGTTTTATGGGGTCTCACCAGTATGCATTGAAGGCGTAGCACATGATATGATGCTTGACGTTGCATGGGAGAAAGGAGCACGGGCAACACTGTCATGGCTAGAAAGTTTAAACCAATAAAAAATGATTTGATTTAACTTATTATTAAATTTAGATTTGTGGCTTATATCCGTTTTTTCTAATGACACTCTCAAAATACCTTCTTGTTGCCGATGAATATGCAAATTTATTTCTGTCAAGTGCAAAGCTCTAGGAGTACCTGAACATGAATAAACTATGGCTTTATAATGGAGCAAAAAAATAGTCCTGTGCAGGTGATACCAAATTAATATTGCCGCAAATTTAAGATATTAAAGCATTTTTTTTGTTACATGAAGGTCCCTTGCAGGGTTACAGTTGGAGAAAACCAGAATAATAGGGCCCTTTTACATCATGTAAAAAATAGGCAAGAAGAGAAAGAATGGGGGTACTTCATCCAAGTGCATGAGTAATTGTCCAAGGCTTCCGCTGCTGAGTTGGCTTGTCAATAGGTATTAGAGGTATGAAGAATGTTGATTTGAGTGAGGAGCTCATTAATCGGTGATCCTATGATGCAAATGCGCCTGGGGACTTAGCAGGCTGATGAATGATAGACAGACCATGATAAGGGAGTGAAGGCAGGTGAATGCTTGCATGACTAATGCAGGTTCCGGAGGAAGAGCTGATGCAAAACAACAAGTTAATGGTCAAATTTGTTGCGAATAGTACCTCCAGCAGCAGCTAAATGGCATGAAGACTGCAATGCACCATCAGAATTGATTTTAACCCTTTTTTTTTGGTGTGTGTGTGTGTGTGTGTGTGTGTGGGTTGGGGGGGTATTGCAAGCCTTCCAGAAAAGCCCCTTAAGAACGAGAAAAGTTTTACATTGCTCAGCTTCTTGTTCAAGCTCAAGTTTGTTTTTATACATTTCTTATGCCTCATCACATGCACACTCCTCGTTCCACCAAATAAAGACTCAGTACCCCCTAAAGATGGTTGAATTAGAAGTGAGTAATGGGGTGTACTAAGTTATTATTGGGGGGCAATACAGTCATTCTTTCATGACCAGGGGGGTTCATTGCCACTTATCAACATCCTATGCGGGCAGTAGCATCAGAAGTAATCTAATAGTTCACATCTTTGCTCTTTCGTCTTCTCTCATGTCTACAGATAAGCAAATTCCGTTGCCGATGCATTGGCCAACTTAGCTAATGACCATTATTCATGTACTGCCTCTTCACACCCCGTTTTCTAATACATTCTTAGCTATTAATGTAGCCGGGCATTACCCCGTTTGCGCGTCAAGGACTATCTATGTACCAAAAATCGAAAGAGAAGAGTTTTGATCCAGGTAAATAAAGTAAGGTCAGAATGAGGAAGATTTGCTCCGGCCACCTGAAACCATAACTGGATGACCCATTGATGAGTTTGAGAGTTGATTAAGTCCGCAACCAAAGTGATCTGATTTGTTGAGGCAACGGGTGGAAGCTGGAGAGGGCACCAATTATTCAGGAAATAGACAGTGGTTTTGTTAAATTTGATATTAAAGCAATTGATGATAATTACTAACGCTAACATTGAATCTCTGGTGTTTGGCGCCATAGGTCAGCTCACCAAATAAATACGTTATCATTCTATGGTCCCCTAGTCGTGTATATTGTTAATCCCCACTAGACTCTCGACTGAAGATGTCAATAACCACTGCATGGAAATAGCCGGCAACTCAGATGCTGCTATTTCCAAAGACACCCAAGAGTGACCTGCCCTCCTTTGAGAAACACATTAACAAATCTATTATTGTCAATCATATAATCCTTTTATATATTAAAATAAATTGCCAACCATTTGCACTCTTCATCATGTCAGACCTCACTGTTGAGATTCATTCTCCGGTATGGTTTGAATATACCTTAGACTTGCATGACAGCAGGCAATTCTTCTCCATCGATCAATGATTTCTGTCAGAAGCATATTAGCTGTTTATCAATAGAGATTTGCTATCATCTCTTGACATTTTGCTTGATAAGTAAATTATAAATGCTTGTATGTAATGAAGATTGAAGTGTGTAAAACAAAAGATCAATGCACAGGCTGGGCATAATGGAGAGATAGACGTCTTATAAAGAATTCATGTCTTGACCTTTCTTTTCTCTATCCTTTCTGAAATACTAGTTTTTAGCTAATGACGGATCAGACGACTCCAGGCAGGTGGCGCAGTAGATATCAACAACAGTGGATTACTTTCAAAACACAGATTACAGAATAATACCCGAGTACATAAAAGAGTCACTGTACTCTGTATTATTGGTAACCTGATCCCTATTTCCGGACAAGCTAGCAACTAGTGCAGGGCTTATCATGATGTCATCGTCTATAGTTTTCTTTATCTAGATACATGTTTAAGATCAAATTTAGCTGCAAAATACTAGTGTAATGCGTTCAAATTATGCTCTCACGCATGATGTCTCTGTCTAGTGTCTGGTAGCCGTGGAGGAGGAGCAAGTCAGCAATCAATATAAAATGTATTGTTCCTCTACGATGAATACATCTTACTGAAATCCAAGCTATTGCATAGTTCTTTTATAGTTTCACTGCAGTCAAATTGTGATAAAAACGGATATCTTCAAATACCCACCTTCTACTTTTGTATCAAACTCGTCTGGTGATCCCTTCTTTCAGTCAAACACGCTTCATTTTAAGCAGAGAATCTAGAAAAAAACCCATATACTTTGAAGACTAATCGCCACGGAACCCGGATATCCCTTTCAATAAGAGGACCTTTCTCTTGATCTGGGTCACAGTGTGTGACGTTCAAGTCTAATTGGCAAATTCATGTTTCAGTTCCTCTAAGATATTCAGAAATTGATGTCAAGCGTGGGAACTTAAGTGTGGTATCTGCTCTAATCTCTATAAAAGATATCAATTGTCTTTCAACCTTTGCCCCCGCTATTTCGTGTCAAAGTCTTCTTCGAGGTAGCAAAAAGAAAAAGGGAAAAAAGCATGGTGGAGCAAGAATCAGAGGTGAGAAAAGGGCCATGGACTCTTGAAGAAGATAGGCTTCTTCTTCATTACATTGCTTCTCATGGAGAAGGACGATGGAATCTGCTTGCTCGATCTTCAGGTGGAGTTCAGTTTCATAACTTTTTTTTTGCTATGTAATTCAGTTCCATAACAGACCTTATGATATACGATATGTAATGTAATCAGAATATGACACTAACAAGTGGCTTGTGGACTCTGTTCTAATGCTTTGAGTCAAATGAGCGCAGGTTTGAGAAGAACTGGCAAGAGTTGCAGGTTGAGATGGCTAAACTACTTGAAGCCCGACGTGAAGCGCGGAAATCTCAGCCCCCAAGAGCAGCTATTGATTCTTGAGCTCCACTCAAGGTGGGGAAACAGGTAATTTGCTGAACTCTGTGCTGTTTCCCTTGCAGCACCAGCTTCATGCGGGATTGCTAATTATTGCACCATGAACAGTACTTTTGAGCAAGCAATTATAGTGGTCTAAAAGCCCGTCACTTCAACACCACCCTAATTCAACTGTAGCCTAGCTTCATGAAAAGTTTTCCAATTTATTAAAGGTGCAAGTGGGTTCGTTATCCTTCATTACACCTCATTTCTTAATCCATAATGAATTCCACCTACTCACCACGAGATAGGTAGGCTTCTTCTTCTTGTTGTTTGTTGTGGTATTAAAATGGGTAGAAAGCTGTTAGAATGGTATCATCCCACTTCAGCCAGAAAGTCTGGTCATCATCCAGAAAGTCTTGTCATCATCTTATGGGGAGAGTAGTGATAATGAAGCTATCACTTCTTAATCCACAGTACAGCCTATAGATAGCCTGAAGAGGCTTTTTGCACAGTGCCTTATGTCTGAAGCAAAATGCAACTTCTTCAAACACGTTACATGGACATGTTAATCATCATATATATGTGGGTTCATTCAGGTGGTCCAAAATCGCACAGCAGCTTCCAGGAAGAACAGATAACGAAATAAAAAATTATTGGCGAACGAGGGTTCAGAAGCATGCACGGCAACTCAAGATCGACGCAAACAGCGCAAGGTTTCAAGATACAGTTCGTTGCCTCTGGATCCCAAGGCTGCTTCAGCAGGTGCAATCTGCTTCTGCCCAAACCAAAGTTCTCAACTCAGTGCCCGCTCTCATCAATCAAGCTCCTCAAGCAACAACTCTAGAACACGTGACAATTTACGAGCACAAGACCTACAGCGATCCATACTTCTCTAACACGTCTTCGCTGGAGAATAGCAGCTGTAGTAGCATCTCACCTGGCTCTTTGATGGGGACCCAAAGCCTTGAAATGTCAGAACTCCCGGCCGAGAATCCTAATGCTTCAAGCAACATGCTGTACAACCCATTTGTTATAGGTTCACATGTGGAAACAACGTATGATGGTGGGACCTTCGAGCATGCGTCTGCATCGATGCCCCAGCTTGATCTTTCGGCCTTCGATTGCTGCATGAGTGACAACGACTGGATCGACGACATGGCTACCAGCTGTGGGACATGGATGAGTTTCCAAGACCACTCGTAAGGCTAGCTGCAACTCCGGGGCCCGTTTTGATAACTTTTGTACTGCCCCTGGCAAAATTACTGTGACAGTGTTGTCATTTTACTGCTTGATACGAAGAGTTTTTGAATTTGGGGTTTTTTAGTTCAATCTCAATTTCGTTTTTTTGGACATAATTAATTTTTGTTTTTGAGAAACGTTCATAAATTTTAGTTCAAGTGTTCATGCCTTGAAGGGTGCACTTGCATAATGCTGAAAAAGAAATATACACGAAAACTCCTTAAATTAATATTCTTTCTTCGTGGTAAAATTTGCTTATTACAATATTATACTCCTTTTGTTTTATATTTTTAGCTGTATTTGGTTTTTTAAGATGAATTTATTTAATTTATTTTAAAAAATTAAATAGAGTTATTAATATAGAACATTGGGAATATATGATTGAAGGATCAATTCAGTGGCTGGACTAACTTACTTGTGACGAAGAATTAAAATCTAAACATTAAATAATACTCTCTCTTTTTTATATTAATAGGTTTATTTAAAAAATAATAATTTTTATTAAATGAACGAAAGATGAATTCTACAGTTAAAAGAATAAAAAAGATCTTTTAAGAGGTTTTTTTAAGTACTTAACTACTTAAAGTTACTAAAATAAAGTAATTAATCTAAAAATAAAGCTATTAATATGAGAAAGAGAGAGTATGCTAAATCTATAACAAAAAAATTAGCATGCGCTTCATCCCATATTTGAAATATGAAATGAGGTGAGGCATGATATAAAAAATTTGCATGCCAATTAAGATTGTGAGCCCCTAGGACATACGGCGCACACCTGTTTATATACGTCGTGGCACACATAAAGTAGACCCAATCTATAATTATCTCATCATAGGCCCCAAAACAGTTATACTTAATAAGTACGTATAAAAATTGATTATGTAATGAAGGACCCAACTGAATTTTGTCTAGATTTTTTTTGGCTAAAGAGCTAAACTAGAAGAAGCTAACATCTACACACTTCCATTCATAATCACCCTTCTTCAGCCAAAGCGCAACGTGCCTGCCACATCAAGGCGACCACCGTTAATTGTCATCAAAAGAAATAATGTCGCCTAGCTAGTTGTCGGAAATGTGCAGTTCTTTTTTATTAGGAAAAATATGTGCAGTTTTTGATGGCCAGTGAGAAGTAGCTAATGAAAGGACGACTCAATTGAAGAGAAAAAAATACCTTTAAAAGGTGCAGAATGCCTTCCTACAAAACAAAAATTGATCACTAGCGTAATACTTGACTTAAAAATTAACTTTCCTCATCAAGATTGTCATTTAAACCAATTATAGTTGTGGGTGGAACTGTATAAATCAGCCAATTAGATCACTTCCATATCTAGTTCAGATATTTTTTTTGCAGCTTGTGTATGATTATTTTTTGAACTGTTGGTACCTATCTGGCTCCACTCAGCGTTTTTTGTAAGTTAATTGGAACATGGGTCCCGGTGGCGTAGTCTCAAAAATGCATTGCGTCAGTCTTGTGAATTTTTTTTTCCAGATCTAATCCCCTGATCAGGTCGCGGGTAAACCTGAAAGAATCTCACAAGTCTTACTGTTGCATGTTTATTTCCCTGGAAAGCAGGTCAATAAGTGCTGCAAAAACCATAACTTTCCTCCAATGGTGACTGGAGTTGCTGTCATGGGAAACTAATACAAAAAAGCATCACATCAATTGAAGTGAAAGTCTGATAATGGACAAAAAATGGAAGTCCTATAATGGACAAAGAACTGGTGAGTTCTTGGCCAACTTTATTGGCTTCTCTACTTGCTTGGACTTCCATTCCCTGCCCATCAGCATCACTTCGCTTCAGTTCTTTATGCGCATGTGCTGTTTTTGCATTTTTAAGAACACGATTATCCTTGCCTTAACAAGCTTTTAGCCTCTAACCAAAAGTGGTACCAACAAGGTGCCACTGCATAGGGTCTCTTGCGTCTATTTGAAGATTCAAGTGGTTAACTCCCAACGCAAATGCGCACACACAATTATGATCGGCAGGTTCTACCTTCAAGACAGGTTCGGATTGGCTGAGAGGCAACCACACTTATTCGGGGTAAAGTGTGAAAATGCGTGAAGACGCGGATTCAATTTTTACTTTTTTTTTATGATAGTGATATTTTTACAACAAAAACATCATAAGCTCACAAAAGTTTTGATTAGACTTCATAAATAGGTTTTACATAAAATTCACATGGACTTACTTATCTAGACTAAATAAAACTCGTATATAAGTTTTAGATGTAAAAATATTATTTTTCTTTTTCTACCGTAGGCGGGGGGCTGATTGGTAACTCACGAGTCACACCGACGGTATGGGTTCCTCACAGTCACAATCCGACTTGCTCATAGACAGAAAATGGTTTCGGATATCTGCCAAGATATCATCCATGAAGGGGAGCATATGTGTAAGTGATGTGCTTGTTAATGTGCGCTAAGTGATGTGCTTGTTAATGTGCATCTGTATGATCGACTCTACCTGGTGGCGGGTATCCTGATGGAAACCATGTTAGAAGGACAAAAATTCTTCCCTCATAGACATGCCCAATCTACACATTTTGGTCACCAGAATAATCCCTACATAAGCCTCGTCTGTCCTCGAGTATTTAATTTCTTCTTTCGTCCATGGTATATATCAGTCTAGCTAGCTTCACCTAACCAAACCGACTAGACTGAAAAGGATATCTTTCAGCCTTCTGTGACTTAAGGGTGGTAAATACAGTGCATATTATCATTAAGATGGGCCAGCTTTCATTTACTTTGACCAAGAAGGTTGCTTCCAATTTATGAAACATTGACCACTCTCACTTCCTCACCACCCTACCTCGGGGATAAACTCATTTGATAAAAGACTTTCATGTTGTATGGAACATTTGACTCCTCGACCTTCTATATAACCATCACTCGGACCTCATGATAATACTATTTTGAAGAAAACGTGACAGAAGTTTCATTGTCAAGCTCTTTGTGGTTTGAATTCTGAGACGAGCCTTGTTGAACGGACGGCAAGAGTCTGACATCATTTCTCCGTCATATTGAAATAGGGTTTAGAAATTCTCCTTTGAAACTGATGTCACAGAATATTATATACACAGAAACCATCTTGAATCAACAGTGAAGCGTGATTGCCAACCAATTGCTCCAAGTGCCATTCCAAAGAATCACGTAAAGGATCACTTTTAGGAAGATTTAGACGACTCCGGGTCGTCCTCAAGCACCTTATCCCAGAGGATCATGCTCCACCAAAGGCTTGCCCACTCAGTTGTGAAGACACATGCACCTTTCGTTGTCAAGTAGACCCGTGAAGGGACTAAACTCTCTCCTAAAGCTTGTCATTCGGAGAAGGGACTCTGGTCTGTCTTACTGTTCGTTTGTAACTTCAAGATCAAGCATATCTGCGTTGTATGACCTGCCCTTCCCTTTGCAAAAAGTCTTACCAGCTAGACGCCTCGAATTATCCCAATAATTGGATTAAGAGGTGAAGGTTTATGCTTGGAC